>CAUYQU010012191.1:0-60320 GCA_963574635.1 Cheracebus regulus
TGCTGGGGAGGCTGAGGAAGGAACATCCCCAGTAGCTGGAGGCAGAGGTTGCAGTGAGCCAAGACCATGCCCTTGCACTCCAGCCTGGATGACAGAGTGAGACTCCATCTCAAAAAGAAAGACAGAAAGAGAGAGAGGAGAAAGAGAGAGAGAGAGTCCAGTTTACAGGTTGGGTGGGCTATGTAGTTCGCCCAGAGTCCAGTGACAGTATAAGCACTTTGATGGCAAAAATTCTGAACAAGCCAGGCTCTGAGACTCCCACTTGTGGTCCCAGCTACTCAGGAGGCTGAGACGGGAGGATCCGCCCAGGAGGTAGAGGCTGCAGTGAGAAATTTTCAGATCATGCTGCTGTACTCCAGCCTGGGTGACAAAATGAGGCCCCATCTCTGAAGATTAATTAATTAAGTTCCGAAAGCAGAGGAGTGTTTCTACCTGAGACGGCAGGAAGAGAAGCTGGAAAGGCGAAGCCTAAGGTGCATATCCCAGGTGACATCTTTGGAGACGTGACCTGCTTATCCCACAGCCTGACATGGGATGCTCAATTTCCCTGCCGAGTGCTACAGCACGTAGCTCCCAGTCTCCCCATCTCATTACAGGCCCCATATCTGTCCTGATACCCAAGCCAGAAATTGACTTGTCATTCATAGTTCCTTGCTTCTCTTAACTCTGGGCATCAAATCCACCCACAGGTACCATCCACCCACTTCCAAAATATATCCTGAGGGCTAGGCATGGGGATTCATGCCTATAATCCCAACACTTTTGGAGGCTAAGGCAGGAGCATCTTTTGAGCCCAGGAGTTCAAGACCAGCCTGGGCAACATAGCAAGACCTGCCTCTGCAAAAAAAAAAAAAAAAAAAAAAATTTAATTAGCCAGGTGTGATGGCATGCAACAGCAATGGTGATCCCAGCTACTCAGGAGGCTGAGTCAGGAGGATCACCTGAACCCAGGAAGTTGAGGCTGCAGTGAGCTCTGACATGCCACTGCACTCCAGCCTGGACGACAAAGTGAAACCCTGTCTCGAAAATAAAAATAAGCCAGGCATGGTGGCTCATGCCTGTAATCCCAGCACTTTGGGAGGCCAAGGCAGAAGGATCACTCGAGACCAGGAGCTCAAGACTAGCATGGGGAACATGGTGAAACCCTGACCCTACTAAAAATACAAAAATTAGCCAGGCGTGATGGTGGGCACCATAATTTCAGCTACTTGGGAGGCTGAGGCTGGAGAATCACTTTCACCCATGAAAAGGAGGTTTGCAATGAGCTGAGATTGCTCCACTGCACTCCAGCCTGGGTGACAGAGCAAGACTCTGTCTCGAAAAAACAAAACATATCCTGAGTCCAACCACTTCCTGCACTGCCTGGCTGCCATCCTCAATCATTTGAACCTCCTTCTTCCCTGCTCCCGCTCCCAGTCCATTCTCCCCTCTGCAATCAGTGGGGTCGTTCTAAAATGTCAATCAGGCCAGGTGCAGTGGCTCACACCTGTAATCCTAGCACTTTGGGAGGCCGAGATGAGCGGATTACCTGAGGTCAGGGGTTCAAGACCAACCTGGCCAACATGGAGAAATCCAATCTCTACTAAAAATACAAAAATTACCCGGATCCGCTGGCATGTGCCTGTAATCCTAGCAAGAGGCTGAGGCAGGGGAATTGCTTGAACCCAGGAGGCAGAGGTTGCAGTGAGCCGAGATGGTACCACTGCATTCAAGTCTGGGCAACAGACTGAGACTCCATCTCAAAATAATAATAATAATAAATTAAATTAAATTAAATTAAATATCAATCAGCACGGGGCGTGGTGGCTCACGCCTGGAATCCCAGCACTTTGGGAGTCCGAGGTGGGTGGATCAACTGAGGTCAAGGGTTCAAGACCAGCCTGACCAACATAGTGAAACCCCATCTCTACTAAAAATACAAAAATTAGCCAGGCATGGTGGTAGACACCTGTAATCCCAGCTACTTGGGAGGCTGAGGCAGGAGAATCACTTGAACCCGGGAGGTGAAGGTTGCAGTGAGCCGAGATCCTGCCACTGCACTTCAGCCTGGGCAACAGAGTGAGACTCCGTCTAAAAAAAAAAAAAAAAAGTGTGAATCAGCACATTTGCTTTTGCTGGAATAAAAGCCACATCCTCACCCCTGTGGCTTCATCCCCTCCCCTTCTCCCTGTTGCCCTTTTAGCCCCAGAATCACTGGCCTCCTCCCTGTCTCTGGGCTGTGCCAAGTTCATTCCACCTTCGCATCTGCTGTTCCCCCTTCCTGGAATGCTCTTCCCCCAGTCTCGGACAGGCCAGCTTCCTGTCGCCACCCAAGGCTGTGATCAGATGCCGGCTTGCAGAACTATCCCCCCCGAAGCACCACCCCCAGCAGGTGCTCGCATCACGCTCCCCCATGGGGTGTTCCTTACAGTTTGTTGCTCCCCGGGACCGGAACACACATGTAGGTTTCTGCCACATCCACCTCCCCGGTGGGATCCCAGCCGCATTTGAACAAGAATCTTGGCCTGTTTCATCTGCTATTGAGCCCCCAATACCTTCACTATTTCTTGCCTGAATGGACAAATGAATGTTCTTAGGAATGAGCCTACCCAGGAAAATGTCATTAAGTCCCTTCCAAACCACCACCAGGGCTCTGGGACTTTTCAATTTTATGTATTTATTTTTAATTTATTATTATTATTTTGAGACCGTCTCACTCTGTCGCCCAGACTGGAGTACAGTGGCATGATCTCAGGTCACTGCAACCTCCACCTCCTAGGTTCAAGCTATTCTCCTGCCTCAGCCTCCCGAGTAGCTGGGATTACAGGCACCTGCCTCCACGTCCAGCTAATTTTTGTATTTTTAGTAGAGGTGGGGTTTCACCATGTTGTCCAGTCTGACCTCAACCTCCTGACCTCAAGTGATTGCATGCCTTGGCCTCCCAAAGTGCTGGGATTACAGGCATGAGCCACTACGCCCAGCCATTTTATTATTATTTTTGAGATGGGGTCTCACTCTGTTCCCCAGGCTGGACTGCAAAGGCACGATCCTACCTCACTGCAGCCTCAAACTCCTGGGCTCAATAGATCATCCCACCTCAGCCTCTCCAGTAGCTGCGACCACAGGTGCACACCACTATGCCCGGCTAATTATTTTATTTTTTGAAGAGACAGGGTCTCACTATGTTGCCCAGGCTGGTCTCTAACTCCTGGCCTCAAACGGTTCTCCCACCTCAGCCTCCCAAAGTGCTGAGATTACAGGCATGAGCCACCATGCCCGGCCTGAGATGTTTTTCTAAGTAGGGAAGGGGTAAAGTATGCCAGAAAAT
This sequence comes from Cheracebus regulus, assembly GCA_963574635.1. Classification (NCBI taxonomy): domain Eukaryota; kingdom Metazoa; phylum Chordata; class Mammalia; order Primates; family Pitheciidae; genus Cheracebus; species Cheracebus regulus. The sequence continues at coordinate 3,308 of CAUYQU010012191.1, forward strand.
AAGGCATATTCTGGAACAAGGTCCACCCTCTTCACACAATGAACCATGGGGTCCCAGGAAAATTGCCTAAGCCTCTGAGTCTCTGCTTTGTCCTCCACAACGTGGGGATCATGGCAAGTACTTCAGAGAGCCGTTGCCCTGAAGGGTCATCAGGCTCCCCCAGGAGAAGACGATTCGATGAGCACAGCACTGGGCTGTCGAAAGTGCCAGGTCCACACCTGCTCTAGTGTTGACCTGGGGCAGGTGGGCAGAGCGGGGCGTCTGCAGGAAAGAGGGACAGCCGCTCCAGCTACGTCACCGAGGGTGCTTTGCAGAGGACTCGTGAGCGGTTCCAACGGAGCCTCAGCTGTCCTGTGTGTACACACGAGAAGCAAACACATCCCCGGCCAGCGGTCGCTCCTTCCCCACCCAGGTGTCTGCCCCTGGCACCTGTGAGGGCCCCATGACCCCATGACATGCTGTCCTTTCTCTCTCTCTCTCTCTCTCTCTGTTTGCCCAACCTCAGCACGGAGGAAGTGGCAAAGTGAATACGGTTTGCTTCGCCGACAATCAGCCGGGTTCCACCAGCAGACAGCGCCAAGGAGACAATGGAAAAAGTAAATAGAAGAAATAAACACCAGAAAATGTGAGGCCACAGAAAGCCTCATTGTTCATGTCATAGCAATCACCACACCTGTCTGCTATACCAGGCATCGGGGAATACCCCCCACTTTCCCACTCCTGAAATGGGAGCTGACCCCTCCGTCGCCAAGCCTGGACCGGCCTGAATTGCCATGGCAACCGGATGGCACCCGGAGATGCTCCCGATTCACACAGCCTGATCCAGGAGCTCTAGGGGACGAGACAGAGAGGGAAGGACCACAGGAAAGTCTGCGGGTGCTTTCTGTGACCACCCCCTGCAGACAGGAACATTGACCTGGCTGTGACAGGCACCAGGTTTCACCACCCACTAGCGAAACAAGTGGTCACAACTGGTAAAAACAAGTCAAAGATACAGCACTTAATTTTTTTTTGAGACAGAGTCTTGCTCTTGACACCCAGGCTAGAGTGCAATGGCACGATCCCAGCTCACTGCAACCTCCGCCTCCTGGGTTCAAGCGATTCTCCTGCCTCAGCCTCCCGAGTTGTAATCCTGAGCTGTAATCCTCAGCAGGGATTACAGGTGCCCACCACCACACCCCGCTAATTTTTAGTAGAGACGGGGTTTTGCCAGGTTGGCCAGACTAGTCTCGAACTCCTGACCTCAAGTGATCTGCCCGCCTCAGCCTCCCCAAAGTGCTGGGATTGCAGGCATGAGCCGCCGCGCCCGGTCTTAGTTTTTGAAAAGTAGAGGAGAAACAGGTTTGTCACACACTGGAAAATCAGTGATGCTGCAGCCAGGCATCATGGCCGGCACCTGTAGTCCCAGCTCCTTGGGAGGCTGAGGCAAGAGGATCACTTGAGCCCAGGAGGTCAAGGCTGCAGTGAGCTATGATTGCACCACTGCGCTCTAGTGGGGGCGGCAGAGTGAGACCCCGACTCTTTAAAAAAAAAAAAAAAGGTGAGGGGTGCACATAGGTTTTGTAAGATTTGTTATTTTCATCCCTTATTCCTTCCTGTCTCCTTTGTTAAGCACAATTATTGGCATAAAAGAGGTTTTTAATATCCATTTTTAGACTGCATTCTAGCCTGGGCAATAAAACAAGAATCCCATTCTCTCTCTTTCTCTTCCTCTTTCTCTCTTTTATTCTTTTTTTCTTTCTTTCGTTCTTTTTTCTTCTTTTCTCTTTCTTTCAAAAAATTAAAAAATTAAAAAAGGATCGTAACAAAAAGAGAGAGAGAGAGAAGAAAAGACGGGGGACATGGGGGAAAGAAAAACACATAATGCTCCTTGGAAGGGGGTGGGAGCTCAGAAATGCCCCATATGCCCTTTATCTGAGGAATTCAAGAGAGCCAGGCAGGGGCTGCGCTGTAACCTTCCAAGCTCTCCCTTTATTCTCTGGCATGGGGAAATGTCTTTTTCTACCCATCTTGGAGGAAAATTTAAATAAAAACTAAAAATGAGAGGCCAAGCTGGGAGAATTGCTTGAGCCTGGGAGGTTGGGGCTGCAGTGAGTTATGATCGCACCACTGCACTCATACTCCAGCCTGGGTGACAAAGCAAGGCCCTGTATCTCTTTCTCTCTCTCTCTGATTTTTTTTTTTTTTTTTTTTTTTTTTGAGATGGAATATCGCTCTGTCGCCAGGCTGGAGTGCAGTGGCGTGTATCGGCTCACTGCAACCTCTGCCTCCTGGGTTCAAGTGATTCTCCCGCCTCAGCCTCCCGAGTAGCTGAGACTACAGGTGCCCTCCACCAGGCCCAGCTAATTTTTGTATTTTTAGTAGGGATGGAGTTTCAGCACGTTGGCCAGGATGGTCTCGATCTCTTGACCTCGTGATCCACTCACCTTGGCCTCCCAAAGTGCTCGGATTACAGGTGTGTGCCACCATGCCCGGCCGGCCCTGTCTCTTAAAGTACAAGAGATGGACTTGAACCACTGTTGCTGGTTCTGAGATGAGGAGGCCACAAGCCAGGGAATGCAGGCAACCCCTGAAAGCTGAGAACGATCCGCTACTGACAGCCCACAAGGAAACAGGACTAGAGTCCTCCACAGCAGGAAACTGGATTCTGCCAATGACTTAAATGAACAAGAAAACAGATTCTTCTCTAGAGCCTCTGAAGGAAGCACAACCCAGCAACACTTTGATTTCAGCCCAGCCGGCCCTGTTGGATTTTTGGATTTCTGGATTTCTGACCTACAGAAACTGAGATAATGAGTGGTTTTGGTTTTGTTTGTTTGTTTGTTGAGACGGAGTCTCACTCTGTCATCCAGGCTGAAGTGTAGTGGTGCAATCTCAGTTCACTGCAACCTCTGCCTCCTGGGTTCAAGCGATTCTCATGCCTCAACCTCCAAAATAGCTGGAATTACAGGCACCTGCCACCACGCATGGCTAATTTTTGTATTTGTAGTAGGGACAGGGTTTCACCATGTTGGCCAGGCTGGTCTCGAACTCCTGATCTCAGTTGATCCACCCGCCTCAGCCTCCCAAAGTGTTGGGATTACAGGTGTGAGCCACAGCGCCTGGCCAACTTTTTAATACTTAGTAATATATCTTAGATAACATTCCACATCCGTTCCTACAGGAATGTTCCCTACAAATATTCCACATCAATTCCTATAGTTTGTTTTTTTGTTGTTGTTTTTTTGAGATAGGGTCTTGCTGTGTCACCCAGGCTGGAGCACAGTGGCACGATCATAGCTCCCTGCAGCCTCAACCTCCTAGGCTCAAGCAATCCTCCAGCCTCAGCCTCCCGAGTAGCTGAGATCACAGGCACACACCACCATGCCCAGCTTCCCATAGTATTTTTCAGTGACTCCATCAAACTTATCTGGTCTGCACCTCTCAGTCTTTCTGGTTTCTTGCCATTCCCCAGAAGTCGCGGCGACAGTCCTGCATTGTAGATATTCATGTACTGTTACAAGTATCACTGTAGAATAAATCCCCAGCGCTGGAACTGCTCTACCAAAGAGTGGAAGACTGGATGAAGGAAGGAAGGAGGGAAGGAGGGAAGGAAGGAAGGAGGGAGGGAAGGAAGGAAAGAAGGAAGGAGGGAAGGAGGAAGGAAGGAGGGAAGGAAGGAAGGAAGAAAGGAAGGAAGGAAGGAAGGAAGGAAGGAAGGAAGGAAAGAAGGAAGAAATGAGTCTACCCAGGAAAATGTCATAAGCCTCTTGCAAACTACCACCAGGGGTCTGGGACTTTTCAATGTTATGTGTTTATTTTTAATTTTATTATTATTATTATTATTATTATGAGACAGTCTCACTCTGTTGCCCAGGCTGGAGTGCAGTGGAATGATCTTGGCTCACCACAACCTCCACCTCCCAGGTTCAAGTGATTCTCCTGCCTCAGCCTCCTGAGTAGCTGGGATTACAGGCGCCCACCACCAAGCCCAGTTAAGACATGTATTTTTAGTAGAGGCGGCGTTTCACCATGTTGGCCAGACTGGTCTCAATCTCTTGACCTCAGGTGATCCGCCTGCCTCGGCCTCCCAAAGTGCTGGAATTACAGGCGTGAGCCACCGCGCCCAGCTGTTTTATTATTTTTTTTGAGATGGGTTCTCACTCTGTCACCCAGGCTGGAGTCCAGAGGCACAATCCTGCCTCACTGCAGCCTCAAACTCCTGGGCTCCATCAGTCATCCCACCTTAGCCACTCAAGGAGCTGGGACTACAGGTGCACACCATTATGCCCGGATAATTATTTTATTTTTTGAGAGATGGGGTCTCGCTATGTTGCCCAGGCTGCTATTCCCCAGAATGTTATGGCCAAAGTCCTGCATTGTAGATTTTCACATACTTCTACAAGTAGAGGAAAAACATTCTCTGAAACTCTGCAGGTTCATCACACACTGGAAAAACGCGTGATGCTACAGCCAGGCATCACGGCCGGCACCTGTAGTCCCAGCTCCTTGGGAGGCTGAGGCCACAGGATCACTTGAGCCCAGGAGGTCAAGGCTGCAGTGAGCTATGATTGCACCACTGCGCTCTAGCGGGGGCGACAGAGTGAGACCCCGAGGTGGAATTGCTCTGTCAAAGAGTGTAGGGCTGGGCGAGATGGCTCACATCTGTCATCCCAGCAGTTTGGGAGGTTTGCATTCAAGTGGAATATACACAGGTGGGAGTCCTGGTTGCGACCACAGAAGTGTTCCTTTAAAAGCAGCTTAATACTTTGGGAGGCCGAGGCAGGCGGATCACGTGGGGCCAGGAGTTCAAGACCAGCCTGGCCAACATGGTGAAATCCCATCTCTACTAAAAATACAAAATACAAAAATTAGCCGGGCATGGTGGCAGGCGCCTATAATCCCAGCTACTCGAGAGGCCGAGACATGAGAATCGCTTGAGCCTGGGAGGCGGAGGTTACAGTGAGCCGAGATTGTGCCCCTGTACTGCAGCCTGGGCAACAGAACAAGACTCTGTCTAAAAGAAAAATAAAATAATAATAAATAAACTAAAAGCAGCTTAAAAACAGCATCTGTGTTTGAAATCACATCTCCTCCCTTCCTCTTTCTCTTTCTCTTTGGCCTCGATTCTCCTTCCTCCCCTTGTCATTTGGCCCTGCCTTTCTCTGTGTGCTAAGAGCTCCATCAATAAAACATCTCAATCTAGCCCTGGACAAAACAGGGGTTGCTAAGACCCAGGGAAATGGTCTCCCCTCCCAAGTTCTAGGCTGGAGAGTGTGAAATTCAGCAGACAGTGGATTCTAACAGCTCCTAAGGAGGCGCCAGAATGAAGATCATCGACCTTCAAATGCATTCGTCACCTTCCGGGTGATGTTTTATTTGGCTGATAGTAAAAGCGATTTCCAGACCGTGAACAAACACTCTGCATGGTAGGGAGCCAGGTATGGAACAACTGCTAAGGGTCTTCCCAGAACTGAAAACTCAGAACCAGGAAGCAACCCAAATGTGCATCGACAGCAGGACCAATAAACAAAAAGACGTGGTACACACACACACACAGAGGTCATTCAGGCTTGGAGGGTGATGAAATTCTGGCTGCGCGAGGAAGCTCACGTCTGCAATCCCAGCATATGGGGAGGCCCAGGTGGGCAGATCATCAAGAGATCGAGACCAGCCTGGCCTACGTGGTGAAACCCCATCTCTACTGAAAATATAAAAATTAGCCAGGCGTGGTGGTACACGCCTGTAGTCCCAGCTACTCAGGAGGCTGAGGCAGGAGAATCACTTGAACCCGGGAGGCGGAGGTTGCAATGAGTCGAGATCACACCATTGCACCCCAGCCTGGTGACAGAACAAGATTCCATCTCAAAAAAAAAAAAAAAGATTACAGTGGTCAATTATAGCATCATGACATATATTTTATTAAAAATTTTCAAAATGTGTAAAAAAAAATCCTTTATAAGTGGTGATCCAGAAACGTCCACCCATCTTCATGTAGGTACATAAGTTCACCGACAGGACCCAGTGTTTGCCCCAGTGTTTCAGCCTTCATGCCTCATCGCGTTAACATCCACTTATTAAGGGCATCAACAAGCAGACATACCAATTGATAAGTGAATACAGACATCAATAAGTGGGTCTAGGCATCAATAAGTGGGTCTAGGCACCAATCAGTGAGTCTAGGCATCAATAAGTGAATATAGACATCAATAAGTGGGTCTAGGCATCAATAAGTGGGTATAGACATCAATAAGTGGGTCTAGGCACCAATAAGTGGGTAGAGGCATCAATAAGTGGGTCTAGACACCAATAAGTGGGTATAGACATCAATAAGTGGGTCTAGACACCAATAAGTGGGTATAGACACCAATAAGTGGGTCTAGACACCAATAAGTGGGTATAGGCACCAATAAGTGGGTACAGACATCAATAAGTGGGTCTAGGCATCAATAAGTGGGTAGAGGCACCAATAAGTGGATGTGGACACCAATAAGCGGATAGAGGCATCAATAAGTGGGTATAGGCATCAATAAGTGAGTATAGACACCAATAAGTGGGTAGAGGCATCAGTAGTGGGTCTAGGCATCAGTAAGTGGGTATAGACATCAATAAGTGGGTCTAGGCATCAGTAAGTGGATGTAGGCCCAATAAGAGGATATAGACTTTAATAAATGGATATGGGTACCAGTAAGTGGATAAGACATCAATAGGTGGATAAGGCATCAGTAAATGGATATAGGCACCAACAAGTAGAGATAGACATCAACAGCCAGATATGACATATACAAGGGTTGTTACACTCATTCTGGCCACAACCCGAAGCTACCCCACCTTAGGCAGGGTGGACCCGCTCACGCCCCATCTTTGCCTAGACAAGCAAACAGCAAGATGAACGAGAAAGCAAAGCTGGGGCCCACAAATGCTCTCATCCCTTGGGGCAAAACTCCAGAACTGCCCCACATACACAAGAACAGAGCTAAATAAAATGCCAGGCCAGATGGCCAAGGTTAAGCGGAAGCTGAGACCAGCAAGTCAACACAGCCCCGAGTGTGGCTGGAAGTGTTCACCCCTGGTGAGAACAAACCATGTCACAGCTGGTGTTGTGTTCCACCCACTTTCTCCTTCACCAGCTGGACGGTGTGATCACGGTGCGGTGAGACAAACACGCACCTTTCCACCAAGATGAACAGATTGCCGGGAATTGCTGGTTAGCTGGGCAGCCCCAGGACACTGAGGGGGGTTGCAGGGAGCAGGGAAAGAGGGGAGGAGACCCCCGGGGGTGCGAGCTATTGGGCTGGATCTCAGACTGAATTCTTCCTCCCAACTTCACTTCGTGGCTCTGTTATCCTCCCCATCACTCATGTATCCATTCCTCATTCGTTCATTCATCCAGCAATATTTATTGAGCACCTACTGTATGCCAGGCACTGTTCTCAACACACTGGGGATTATGACATGAATAACAGAGACAGAAGTCCCTCCTGGAGCTGGCATTCTAATGGAGGAGATGGACGAGAAACAGGAAACACTCGTGAAATAGACAGAATGTCAAATAGAGAAAAGAAAACGGGCCGGGTGCAGTGGCTCACACCTGTCATCCCAGCACTTTGGGAGGCTGAGGCAGGCAGATCACGAGGTCAGGAGTTAGAGGCCAGCCTGGCCAACATGGTGAAACCCTGCTCTACTAAAAATACAAAAAAAAATAGCCGATAAATTACAGGTGGTGGCACGCACCTGTAATTCCAGCTACTGGGGAGGCTGAGGCAGGAGAATCGCTTGAACCCAGGAGGTGGAGGTTGCAGTGAGCCAAGATCGTGCCATGGTACTCCAGCCTAGGCGACAGAGCAAGACTCCGTCTCAAAAAAATAAAAAAGGAAGAAAATCCTACCAATGCCCACACCTCCCGTCTGCCCATGGCTCCCTCCCTGCCTCTAGCACCTGCAGCTTCCAACATGGGGCTCCTCTGGCTGCAGGGGTGAGGCCCACCTGCAGGGAACAGGTCACAGGTGCTACCCCTGGAATATTCCTCAATCAATGGCTGCTGCCAGCAGTTGGTGGAGAAATATCCCTGTCTTTGCAACCAGCCTGCTTGGGCTTGGATTCGGGATCAGCTGCTTCCTGCTCTGTGACCTTGAGTAAATCACTTCTCCTCTCTGGGCCAGTTTCCTCATCTGTAAAATAGGGATAATAAAACACGTCCTCCATAGTGTCATTATGAGGATGAAATAACCTAATCCCATGCAGCATGCCCAGTGTCCTGCACATGGTAAGCCCCAATATGAGTGTTTGCCGCTGTTATGACTGCACTGCTGTATATACAGTTACGATGATAGTTTCATTCTCTGTTAAATCCTCAAAGCCTAGCACAGAGCCTGGCCAACAGGAAGAACTCAAGAAATCATTGTTGAAAGGTGGATTGCCAGGTGCGGTGGCTCAGCCTGTAATCCCAGCAATTTTGGAGGCTGAGGTGGGAGGATTGATTGAAGCCAGGAGTTTAGGACCAGCTAGGGCAACATAGGGAGACCCCATCTCAACAGAAAAATAAGAACTAATCAGCCAGGTGTAGTGGTGCACACCTGTAGTCCCAGCTATGAAGGAGACGGAAGCAGAAGGTCCACTTGAGCCCTGGAGGTTGAGGCTGCAGTGAGCTATGATCAAGCCACTGCATTCCAGCCTGGGTGACAGAGGAAGGCAGAGAGAGAGGAGAAAAAAAGAAAGATGGAAGAAAGAGAGAGGAGGAAGGAAGGAGGGAAGGGGGAAGGAGGAAGGGAGGGAGGGAGGAAAAAGGTGGATCAATCATTCCTCTTATCCAGGCAGGGCAAAACCAGTGGCATCAGGCCAATACTGAAACTGAACCAAATACCTGGACACTTAGCACCGTGTGTCATTCCGTGTTTCTCTCTCTCTCTCTGACACACACACACACACACACACACACACACACACACACACACCTGCTTGACTTCTTCAGCAGTGGAGAGCTAAAAGCAAACAGTACAGACTACCAAGGAAAAAATAAACCTTCCCCCACGGTGAGGGTATTTCTCTAATGTTTCTCCCACAAATGAAACCAGGCATCTGTTCTCTGAAGTCATTCTTGGGCAGGAGTGGGTGGGTGACTTTGCTTATACTCCGTCTCCTTGAATTTTTTTCCCGATTAGGTATTCTTGACTCCTCAATACTGAGCAACTGGTGGGTGTTTCAGCATCTCCCTCTCACCCCGTCTCTTTCGCCAGGCAGCGTCTGTGTGTGTCATCAACATACTAACATGTTAAAGCGGTAATTCATTATAGAGGTCATTTTTTTGTTTGTTTAGATACAGGGTCTTGCTCTGTTGCCCAGGCTGGGATGCAGTAACACAATCAGAACTCCCTGCAGTCTCTAACTCCTGGGCTCAAGCGATCCTCCCACCTCAGCCTCCCGACAGCTGGCACCACAGGCACTGGCCACTGCACCTGGCTAATTTTTTATAGAAACAAGATCTTGCTCTGTTGCCCAGGCTGGTTTTGAACTCCCAGTCTCAAGCAATCCTCCCACCTTGGCCTCCCAAAGCTCTGGAATTACAGGCGTGAGCCATTGAGCCCAGCCCACAGTGGTCATTTTGAATTCTGACGTGCTTTGCTTGTTCAACAAATAATTATTAACTACCAACTGTGTACCACTGTGATCCAATTGTCATTCACCTTGGGATCTTCAGACTCTAGAGAAATCACCTAAAAACTGCCTCCCCTTGGAGGGTCAAAGAAAATGTAGTGGGCCAGGCACGGTGGCTCACGCCTGTAATCCAGCACTTTGGGAGTCCAAGGTGGATGGATCACAAGGTCAGGAGTTCGAGACCAGCCTGGCCAAGATGGTGAAACTCTGTCTCTACTAAAACTACAAAAATTAGCTGGGCATGGTGGCAGGAGCCTGTAATCCCAGCTACTTGGGAGGCTGAGGCAGGAGAATCGCTTGAACCAGGGCGGCAGAGGTTGCAGTGAGCCAAGATCGAGCCACTGCACTCCAACCTGGGCGACAAAGTGAGACTTCATCTCAAGAAAAAAAAAAAGAAAAAGAAAATGTAGTGATGATTTTGCTGGAGAAAAATGCTAACACCAAAAGTTGTAGTCCCTTTAGGAAAAAAAGAAAAAGTGAGTAGCCCTTGAGTTGAGTGCTGAAAAAAATGTTTGAAGATGGCATCTGCCTACCATCTGCAAGATTTTGGTGTCGGTCGCTAAGAATTAACATATGAGTTAGTAGCGTTCATAATATGCTTCTGTTACTCATATCTGACCAGGACGATGTAATGGAGGGTGAGTAAGGCAAGTGGTACAGGGAGAAGAAAGAAATGTGAACTAAAAAAGAAATCAGAGGCTGGGTGTGCTGGCTCAAGCCTGTAATCCCAGCACTTCAGGAGGCTGATGTGGGCAGATTGCTTGAACTCAGGAGTTCGAGACCAGCCCGGCCAACATGGTGAAACCCCATCTCTACTAAAAATGCAAAAATTAGCCAGATGTGGTGGCGTGTGCCTGTAGTCCAAGCTACTCAGGAGGCCGAGGCAGGAGAATCACTTGAACCCAGGAAGCAGAGATTGCAGTGAGCCGAGATCGCACCACCGCACTCCAGCCTGGGTGACAGAACGAGACGCCATCTCAAAAATAACATAAAACAAAATAAATAAAATGGAAATCAGAAGTGACAGAACACACAGATGAGTATTGTATGATTCACTTATATGAAATACCAAGAGCAGAAAAAGTCTATAGAGACAGAGAGTAGATTAGTGGTCACTGGGGGGCGCTGCAGAAGACGAAACCGTGGCGGGACTGCGAATGGGGATGGGGCTTCCCCTTAGGGTGACGAAAAATTTCAGGAACTAGATAGAGGTGGTGGTACAACACTGTGAACGAAGTAAATTGCCATTGAATTGCTTGCTTTAAAATGGTTAAAATGAAGGGCAGACACAGTGGCTCACTCCTGTAATCCCAGCACTTTGGGAGGCTGAGGTGGGTGCACGGCGTGAGTCCAGGAGTTCGAGATCAGCCTGGGAAACACGGCACAACCTCATCTCTACAAAAAAAAAACTTAGCGGGGCATGGTGGCACATGCCTGTAGTCCCAGCTACTCAGGAGGCTGATGTGGGAGGATCACCTGAGCCCTGGAGGTTGAGGCTGCAGTGAGACAAGATCGGGCCACTGCACTCTAGCCTGGGCGTTAAATGAGACCCCGTCTCAATCAATGGGTCAATCAAATGGTTAAAATGGTAAACTTTATGTGTATTTTACCGTAATATAAAAACAAACTGACCAGGCGCAGTGGCTCATGCCTGTAATCCCAGCACTTTGGGAGGCAGAGGTGGGTGGATCACCTGAGGTCAGGAGTTTCAGATCATCCTGGCCAACATAGTGAAACCCTGTCTCTACTAAAAATACAAAAATTAGCCGGGCATGGTGGCAGGTGCCTGTAATCACAGCTACTTGGAAAGCTGAGGCAGGAGAATCCCTTGAACCCAGGAGGCAGAGGTTGCAGTGAGCCAAGATTGCGCCACGGCACTCTAGCCTGGGCAAGAGAGTGAGACTCTGACTCAAAAATAAACAAATAAATAAGAAAAAGAAATCAAACACATGCTCTGGAGAGTAATGTGAAAGTATTTCGTGGGCACATACTAGGTGCCTGGCACTGGGTGTCACCTGGCTGGGCCTCCCAGCAATGCTAAGACACAGGCGCCGTCCTGATCCTTGCTGTCAGCCAGGAGCACCGAGGCACAGAGGGGCTGACTGGCTCCCCTGGGTCACACGCCAATGAGTGTGCGGTCTCTGGGGCTTCTCAGACACTGACCGGCTCATGACTCACCCAGCCTCAAGTTCGAACGCAGACTCTAACTCAGCCGGGCTGAGGGGAGCCTGAGACTGGCGGAGACCTGCACTTTGCAGGGAGGATCTCCTCCCCAGGGGTTGTCTTCCCTCCTCCACTGGACAAACTTGGCCTTGTCCAAGGGGGCCAGAAAATGCTTACCCAGAGCTCTGGTCTGTCTGTCACTGTGGAAACAGCAAGGGTTGAAAGATCCTGGAAGAGAAGCTCCCTTATTTGCCCTGGGCCAAGAGGGCCCTCTGGTTCTATACACTACATTTTAAATAATAATGATCATAAATGAAACCCTCTGCCAGAGCTTTTGTTGTCCACGAGTTTTTCAGGTCATTTGCCCTGTAATTTCGTTCAATGTCAAATCCACCCTCCCCCTCTTGAAGTCCGTGATGATCTTCCATTTTCTTTTGAGGGAGGCTGGATTGAACTGAACCCATTTTACGTGGAGGGAAAGTGTCATTTGCACTGAGTGACATCTTGAGATGTTGCCTGGGATCTCTGTGTCTTGAAGGAAAACAGGGTATGCACACAGGGAAAAACTCAGCCCTCTTAGACTTCTGGAGTTAGGGGACCTTCCTGCAGCCTGGGATTGGGGTGTTGAGGAGGGACTAGGTCGGTGTCACCTGAAAGCATCTGCAAGTGGCCTAAGACTTTTTCAGGGAGAGAGCAGGTGCGGGATGTATCAGGGCTGCCCTGAAGCCATTGTCTCCGAACAGAACAGGACCCCTGAGCTGGGGATACCTAGAGAAGATTCCTCCATAGGCCGTGCGCAGTGGCCCATGCCTGTCATCCCAGCACTTTGGGAGGCCGAGGTGGGAGGATCACGAGGTCAGGAGTTCAAGACCAGCCTGGCCAAGATGGTGAAACCCATCTCAAATAAAACTACAAAAATGAGCCAGGCATGGTGGCAGGTGCCTGTAATCCCAGCTCCTGGGGAGGCTGAAGCACAGAATTGCTTGAACCCAGGAGGCGGAGGTTGCAGTGAACCGAGATCGCGTCACTGCACTCCAGCCTGGGCAACAGAGCAAGACTCCTTCTCAAAAAAAAAAAAAAAGAAAGAAAGAAAGAAAAAAGAAGATTCCTCCATAGCACTTTGCCCGGGCTGTGAGGAGAAGAGAGAGAGAGAGAGAAGCTTCCGTCTTATTAGTTTGGCCTCTGGGAAGGTGCTGTGACCTCCTGTTGACATTCTAAATTGGCTTCTAAATTGGCTTCTTCTCCCGGGTCAATCTCTCAGGAGCCTCTAAGAAAAGAGTCTGGAGCAGTCAATGTGATCCCCATGCCCCACAGTTCTCGGCAGCATCTGCTGTACGAAGCTGTTAGCTTCAAAGGAAGGAGAGAGGCGAAGAGGAATTCTCCTGCCAGTTTTTCTCACTTCTTGAGAAACAAAAGCCACCCAGAGAGACAACTCGGTCCAAAATTCGAGATAAAGGGGGAGGGGCGAGGGGGGTGGCTCAGAGGGGGTGTGCAGCTCTTTCTCTGCTTTTCCCTCCAGTGGGGCAAGGATATCAAATACTAAAAGGAAGACGTGGTTTCCTAAGACGATGTAATTATCCTCAACAGCCTAAACTCCATCTGCCATTTATCTCTCTTTTCCCAACACCTTCACGCCGCGCTGATCACAGCAAACAAGGCCCAGCCACGCGGGCGTCAGGAACTTTGTTCGGGGTCCCCAAAGCCATAGGCAATTGTGGGGGGTGGGGCAGTAAGGCGGTATTGCCTGATTTTCAATGTTGTCACTTGTTCAAAGCAGGACGAGACTTAAAATGTGGACTTGAATGGGGCGGGGTGGGGAGGGGATGTTAAAAAGTGGAATCTGACTTAGGACAGAAATGCTCATTCTTGGGAAAATGTCACATGCTCGGGGCAGATGGCAAAGACGTTGGTGGCTGGGAGGGGGGTTGCCAAGGGCAATTGAATGAAAATGGATTTTCAAGAAAGAAACAGGAAAACGCTGGAAATGAAGAGTCGGCCCCCTTCCTCCCAGCAAGAGAAACTGTTCTTAAGACAGAAGCAAGTGAAATCTGGAAATAAACTGCCCACCCATGAAGAAAAACTCTTCACAGAGGGAGCCGGGGAAGATCTTTGTATTTCTGCCTTTGCAGATGGAGCTAATTTGCAGCAAGGAAAAAAAGATCAAACTCCCTGCAGGACTCTGCCTGCGGCATCCCCACCCCTCCGACGTCCCACTCACCTGGATGCCATCAGCGCTGCGGCTCGGGCAGCATGGCTAGTGGTCAGCGCTCTGAGTCCTCCAGGGGTCCCGAGGGTCCCACCTCGTCAGCACCCAGGGGTCCAAGCCATCTGAAGTCCATGCATCCATGGCCCACCCAATGTAAAGAAGGGTGGCCCCCAGAGAGGAGAGAGAAACGTGGGTGCCAACAAGAGCAGTTTTCTGAGCAAAGGGCTCCCCACAAAAGCAGACAGCGAACGGGGATGCTGTAGCAGCTGCCAAGGAGGGGAAAAAAAAAAGAGAGAGAGAGAGAGGAGGAGGTTTCCCTGAAGCTGCGAGGAGGGAAGGGAGGACCGATCATTAGCTCCTGACCATCTTCAGCAAACTGCCACACGGGGACCCAGCCTGGGGAGATCCATCCAGGCAGAAGCGGAGAGCAAGCCAGCCCACTGCTCCCCAGGGGGAAAAGTAATTTGCGATTTCTTGCTCTCTTCTCTGCACCCCTGAACGCCCGCACCGTGACCTCCCAGCACAGGGCAGAGCTGTCGTCTCAGAAAGAAGACCTTTCCCCCCACCATTTGGGCTTCCCTTAAAGAGCAGAGGAACGGTGTAAAGAAGAGAATTCTCTCTCTTCCACGGGTTCCAGTCGGGGGTCCGGGGAGGGGGCGTGTAGAACAGGCAGCAGGCAGCAGGAGTATGGAATCGTGTTATAATTTAACCATCTCCACCCCACCACATTGCAACCTAAATTATTTATGCTCTTAGAAAAATGATAATTAGAGGACAGCTGCGAGCCTCCTCTCTGAGTCTGCTGTGTTCATTCTGGAAACAACTTCCCCGTACTCTGATCTCCTCCCTAAGGCAGAGGGGTTGTATTGTTAGAAAACAAAGGCGGGGAAAGGGAAAGTTGAGGACTTTCATGCCAAACAGCCATCGATTGCGAGTTGGTAAGTTTGTTTGCAGTCTTTTCAAAGGGGTCTCCTGTTAAAGATAGGGGTTGTGTTTTTCCTGTATGAAGCCTCAAGGACACAGAGAGTCTCAAATTTTTCCCAAGACTGAGCCACAATGGGAGGATCTACCTCATTAAGAAAAAAGCAGCATTTAGACAGGTGGGGGAAATCAGACCTGGCTAGGTGCTAGGGGATTTTAAGGAATTCTTGTGAGTTTTGTAAGAACTGTTGGTGGTGTTTGGCTATACTGTTCTTTGAAAGTGTTTATCTGTAAGCCGGGGCGTGGTGGCTCAGGCCTGTAATCCCACCACTTTGGGAGGCTGAGGTGGGTGGATCACAAGGTCAGGAGTTCAAGAACAACCTAGCCAATATAATGAAACCCCATCTCTACTAAAAATACAAAAATTAGCTCGACGTGATGGCGGGCACCTGTAATCCCAGCTACTTGGGTGGCTGAGGCAGGAGAATCGCTTCAACCCAGGAAGTGGAGGTTGCAGTGAACCGAGATAGTGCCACTGTACTTCAGCCTGGGCAACAGAGCAAGACTCCATCTCCAACAACAAAAAAAGTATTTATCTGTTACAGATGCATATGGAAGTATTTATGGATAAGGTGATAAGATATCTAGATTTGCTTTTTTAGAAACTCCAGGAAACAGCATGTGATAAATAAAATATGGTATAACTATGCAATGGAATATTATTCAGCCATGAAAAGGAATGAAGCACTGATCCATGCTGCAAAGTGGATGAACCTCAAAAACATGATGTTGAATGAAAGAAACCAGGCACAAAAGACCACATGGTTGTGTGATTCTATTTATACAAAATGTCCAGAATAGGCAGATCCATAGAGATGGAAAACAGGTTAGTGATTATCAGGGACCGGGAAGAGGGATTGCTGACAGGGATGGGGTTTCCTTATGCAGTCATGGAAATGTTCTGGAACTTGCCGGGCACGGTGGCTCATGTTTGTAATTCAAGCACTTTGGGAGGCTGAGGTGGGTGAATCATGAGGTCAGGAGTTCAAGACCAGCCTGACCAACATGGTGGTGAAACCCCGTCTCTACCAAAAAATACAAAATTAGCGAGGTGTGGTGGTGGCACATGCCTGTAATCCCAGCTACTCAGGAGGCTGAGGCAGGAGAATCACTTGAACCCGGGAAGTGGAGGTTGTGGTGAGCTGATATTACACCACTCCAGCCTGGGAAACGAGTGAAACGCCATCTCAAAAAAAAAAAAAAAAAAATTCTGGAACTAGATAGAGGTGATGGTTGCACAACATTGTGAATGTATTATGAAAATGCATTTTATTTTATTTTATTTATTTGAGACAGAGTCTTGCTCTGTCATTGCCCAGGCTGGAGTGCACAATCTCGGCTCACTATAACCTATGCTTCCAGGGTTCAAGCGATTCTCCTGCCTCAGCCTCCCGAGTAGCTGGGATTACAGGGGCACACCACCACACCCGGCTAATTTTTGTATTTTTATTAGAGACGAGGTTTCACCATGTTGGCCAGGCTGGTCTCGAACTCCTGACCTCAAGTGATCCGCCCACCTTGGCCTCCCATAGTGCTGGGATTACAGGCATGAGCCACCGCACCTGGCTGGTATTGCATTTTAAAATAGTTAAGTTTATGTTATGTGAATTTCACCTGTATTTAAAAAAAAAAAAAAAGACGAGAAAAGATACACCTGAACAGCAGAAAATTGCTAATTGGCCAGGCGTGAGGGTGGCTCACGGCTGTAATCCCAGCACTTTGGGAGGCTGAGGCAAGAGAATCGCTTGAGCCCAAGAGTTAGAGACCAGCCTTGGCAACATGGCAAAACCCTGTCTCTACAAAAAATGCAAAAATTAGCTGGGTGTAGTGATGCATGCCTGAGGTCCCAGCTACTTGAGAGGTTGAGGTGGGAGAATCACCTGAGCCTGGGAAGTGGAGGCTGCAGTGAGCTATGATCATGCCACTGCACTCCAGCCTGGGCGAGAGAGCCAGATCTTGTCTCACAAGAGGAGCAGGAGGGGAGGGGAGGGGAGGAAAAGAGGAGGGGAGACTGAGCTTGCACACTCAGCTCCTCACAATGGCACCCCCTGCACTGACTTGGGACTCTGCAGAATCCCCACCAGCATGGAGGTCCGCCCCAGATTTGGCCTCCTGACCTTGAACTCCTCAGCCTCCATAACTAGAAATAATTAACTCCTTTTCTTTATAAATTACCCAGTTTCGGGAATACATTTTTTTTTTTTTTAAGACAGAGTCTCACTCTGCTGCCCAGGCTGGAGTTCAGTGGCGCAATCATAGCTCACTGCAGCCTCGACATCTCTGGCTCAGGTGATCCTCCCACTCCAGCTTCCCAAGTAGGTGGGATTACAGGCACGCACCGCCCCACACAGCTAATTGTTTTAATGTTTTCTAGAGATAGGGTTTCGCCATGTTGCCCAGGCTGGTCTCAAACTCCTAGGCTCAAGCAGTCCTCTGTCCTTGGCCTCTCAAAGTGCTGGGATTACAGGTGTCAACCACCACGCCCAGCCCAGACTCAGGTATTCTGTTGTAAGCAACAGAAAAAGGACTAACACAAAAACCATCTCTGAAAGACACGTGAAAACCAGTCACAGGGGTTCTCTGTGGAGGTGGAGGGGACTTTTCTCTGCTTACCTTTTTATATTCAGGGAATTTTAAATCATGTGAGTACAATATGGATTATATAAGCTAATACATATGTTAAACAGCTTGATTTAGCCATTCTACAATGTGTGTATCTATATCAAAATATCCATAAATATATATACAATGTTTACTTGTTGATTTTAAAATTTATTCAAAACATGAGATCATGCATGCCAAGAGACAGCATTCTTTTTTTTTTGTAAAAAGCCAGATAATAAATATCCTAGGCCTGACCAGGTGCTTTGGTTCACGCCTATAATCCCAACACTTTGGGAGGCTGAGGTGGGAGGATCACCTGAGGTCAGGAGTTCGAGACCAGCCTGACCAACATGGTGAAACCCTGTCTCTACTAAAAATACAAAAATTAGTTGGGCATGGTGACGTGTGCCTGTAATCCCAGCTATTTGGGAGGCTGAGGCAGGAGAATTGCTTGAACCCGGGAGGCAGGGGTTGTAGTGAGCTGAGATCGCACCATTGCACTCCAGCCTGGGTGACAAGAGTGAGACTTTGTCTCAAATAAATAGATAAATAAATAAATAAATGTTATAGGCTTTCAAGTCACACAGACTCTATGGCAGCAAGTCAACACTGCCCTTGTAGAAGCAGCCCTGACCATATGCAAATGAATGAGCGTGGCTTACTGCCAATAAAACTTTATTTATAAAAACCGGTTATAGGCTGGATTTAGTGCCTGGCCCTAGCTTGCTGACCTCTAGTACATGCAAAGCACTTAGCATCTGCTACGTGTAAAGTGCTTTTGTGAATTCCAGGCCCTGACATTTGCAATCTGTGTTACCTTGGGCAAGTCCCTTAAGCCTCCATTGCCACATATTCAAAACTAGGATAATAAGAGGAGAAAGACTGTTTCTAGTAAAACATAAGACATGGTTATGAAAGTGCCTTGTGAACTCAAAAATGCTGTGTCATGTAAGCTGCTATGGTTATGCAGAGAGTCATAAGTCTAGGCAATTAGCATTGCATTTTCCCATTTTTAAATCACATGACTTGTATGAGTCACTTTGTGATGATCAACATAAATAGTCATCCTGGTTTCCTTAGAAGTCCTTTGAAAATGTCAAAAAGTCCTGCTTTTCCTCTTGCGCAAATGAGACCATCCTGAGTCAACCATCTTTTAAACTCGTGTTTATTGCCGGAGTTGGTGACCATGAATAGACTGAACAATTGGCCCCAGTGAGTCACTGTTTCCTGTGTGCCTGTCTTGGTGATAGTCTCATCGTGGGTGGTGGGCACTTCACTGCTTGGCCTTGGACTTGGCCATGTGACTTGCTTCAGTCAATGGTATGTGTGCAGAAATGGCAAGGGGTGAGTTCCAAGCCAGGATTGAGAATCCACATGTGGCTCTGCCTGCCCTCCTGGACCTCTGCTCTCACCACGGAAACCGCCATCCCATGAAGAAGAGGAGGGACACATAAAGCAGTCACCCAGCCGAGCCCCAGCCAGACCAGCCAAACCCAGACGGTGCACAGGTGCACAGGAATAAATGACTATTGCTGTAAGCCACTGGGTTTTGGGGTCATGTATAATGTACCTGTGATGATTAATTTGGGGTTGACTTGACTGGGCTAAGAGATGCCCAGATAGCTAGTTACACGTCATTTCTGGGTGTGTCTGTGTTTTCAGAAGAGATTTGCATTTGAATCTGTAGACTGAGGAAAGAAGAGTCAGCCTCCTCAATGCAGTGGGCATCTTCCAATCCATTGAGAGCTAGAATAGAACAAAAAAGCAGAAGAAGAGGCCAGGCACAGTGGCTCATGCCTGTAATCCCAGCACTTTGAGAGGCCAAGGTGGACAGATCACCTGAGGTCAGGAGTTCGAGACCAGCCTGGCCAACATGGTGAAATCCTGTCTCTATTAAAAATACAAAAATTAGCCAGGTGTGGTGGTGGGCACCTGTAATCCCAGCTACTCTGGAGGCTGAGGCAGGAGAATCACTTGAACCCAGGAGGTGGAGGTTGCAGTGAGCCCAGATCGTGCCATGGCACTCCAGCCCAGGTGGCAGAGTGAGACTTTGTCTCAAAAAATACATGAAATAAAATAAAACAAATTCCCTCAACCTCACCCTTCTCCCACTTTTTTTTTTCTCTGCTCTGTCCCCCAGGCTGGAGTGCAGCAATGGGATCATAGCTCCTTGCAGCCTCGACCTCCTGGGCTCAAGCAATCCTCCTGCGTCAGCCCCCCAAGTAATGCCACCACACTCAGCCAAGTATGTGCCTACAAGTATGTGCCACCACACTCAGCCAATTTTTTCTTACTTTTCTTTCCTCTTTCTTTCTTTTCTCTCTCTCTCTTTCCTTCCTTTTCCTTCCTTTCTCTCTCTTTTTTTATTTTTTTGAGATGGAGTCTCACTCTGTCACCAGGCTGGAGTACAGTGGTGCAATCTCAGCTCACTGCAACCTCCACCTCCCGAGTTCAGGCAATTCTCCTTCCTCAGCCTCCCGAGTAGCTGGGATTACAGGTGCCCGCCACCACACCTGGCTAATTTTTGTATTTTTAATAGAGACGGGATTTCACCATGTTGGCCAGGCTGGTCTCGAACTCCTGATCTCAGGTGATCTGTTCACCTTGGCCTCCCAAAGTGCTGGGGTTACAGGCATGAGCCACTGTGCGTGGCTATCTCTCTCTCTCTTGTTCTTTCTCTCTCTTTTTCTTTTTTCCTTTCTTCCTTTTTCTCTTTTTTTCTTTCTTTCTTCCTCTTTTCTCTCTTTCTTTCTTTTTCTTTCTTTGTAGAGATGGGGTCTTCCTATGCTTCCCAGGCTGGTCACATACTCCCAGCCTCAAGCAACGCTCCCTGCTCGGCCTCCCAAAGTACTGGGATTACAGGCATGAGCCATCGCACCCCGCCCCTTCTCCCACTTTTCTTCTGTGAGCACCTCCCATTGGCTGAGCCAACCAAAAGCCAATGGGCAAGAGCCCAGTGATGTTGTCTTTTGGTGTCAGCCTCGGCTACAGAGGAGGGTAGAAGGTGGCGAAGACTAGAGCTGGGGGGAAAAATGAACTTTACCCATTTTCCTTTAACCAGTTCTTAGCTGACAAAGCATCTTCAGCACTTCCTACATCCCTGCAATTCAGGTCATCCTTCTCAGCAGCCCGCTTGTCTGATGGGATTCTTCTTTTTTTTCTTCTCTGGCTACCAAAGGAAACAGATACAAAAAGGAAAACTGATTCTCTAGGGAAGCCCCCTCAGCCTCAAGGGCTATCCTATTTATGCACTTATGTTCCTAGTGACATCTGGTTTTGAGCCGGCTCAGTTGTGAGTGGAGTGCTGTTACGATACTGTTTATGTTCTCATCGTATTTCTCTTGGCCAGAAGAGCAGGCAGCTGGCCACACGTATAATGCCCTCCACCGGGGCAGAGGCCTCTCTCTGAGCCCGGCAGCTGACGCCCCCCACCCAGAGCACTACTGGGAAATCTGGCACCGTCCCCATCAGCGCCGTGAATGCCTTTGCCGTGGGCCCAGGCGAGAAAATCGATGCTTGTCTATCCTGGGCAAAGTTCAGTTATCCATTAACAGGGAGGGAGGGACAATTAGAAACAGGAAACCAAGAAATAATATGTGAGATAAAGTGTACGCTCTCCTCACCTGCGTGAACCAATCGTCTCAACTGCAAGAAGACACACAGCCTCTGAAATAGAATCCTTCTGTGCTCAGACCCCAACTGTGTCACTTCCTAGCTCCATGGTTTCTCCTTTCCTTCCTTCCTCTCTCTCTTTCCTTCCTTCCTTTCTTCCTTCATTCCTTCATTCTTTCCTTTCTTCCTCTCTCTCTGTTGGAAATAGATGCTCAGTGTTGCAAAGAAAAATTAGCACTGAGACAAAGGATTTTTTAGCAACGCAATTTTTACTGCCTGGACTGCAGGAAGGGTACTTTTCCTAGCCATTGTGCCACAATGAACAGGAAAACACACAAATTTATTCCTTACGCATCTGGGGTTGTTCTTACTGCTCTGTTTGATTTCCATTGACTGGAGTTAGACCTTACAATTTAAACTAAAACCTGATTGGCTAACAACTTAAACTTTTTAAAAACAGGTAAAAGCAATGGAGAGCTGGGTCATGCCTGTGAGCATGTTTAGCAGAGATATTTTGGTTAAAGTACAAGAACATAGAATGTACCACGTGCCTGTAAGTATGGCAGGTTTAACAGCTATCAGGGTTTAACAAAGTTATTAGCACACTTATTTTTTAACAAAAAAGAAAACTTTAAAGAAAAACTTTTATACTTCCCACACACTCTCCTTCTTTCCTTCCTTCCTTCCTTCCTTCCTTCCTTCCTTCCTTCCTTCCTTCCTTCCTTCCTTCCTGTGTGTCCACTGCCTATGTTCAAAATTCTCCTCCTTCTATGAGGATACCAGGCATATTGGATTAGGGACTGCTATGATTTGAATCTATGTTTGCACCCAGATTGAAATGTTGGCCCCTAAGACCCAGTGTGATAGTGTTAAGAAGTGGGGCCTTTAGGAAGTCATTAAGTCAGGAGGACGCTGCCCCTCTGAATGGGATTCGTGCCTTCTAAAAGGGCTTGAGGGAACTAGCTAGGCCCTTGCCCATCTGTTCTTTATTTAAATATATATATATATATATACAAAAATGAGCCCGGCATGGGAGGCTGAGGCAGAAGAATTGCTTGAACCTGGGAGGCGGAGGTTGCAGTGAGCGGAGATTGTGCCACTGCACTCCAGCCTGGGCGACAGAGTGAGACTGTGTCTCAAAAAACAAACAAACAAACAAAAAGCCTTTGTGGGGATGCTGGGTAAATACCGAAGAGCAGAATTGTTGAGTCGCCTAGTGAGTGTCTGTTTAACCCCATAAGAAGCAGGCCGGGCGCGGTGGCTCATGCCTGTAATCCTAGCACTTTGGGAGGCTGAGGCAGGCAGATCACGAGGTCAAGAAATCAAGACCATCCCGGCCAACATGGTGAAACCCCATCTCTACCAACAATACAAAAATTAGCTGGGCCTGGTGGTGGGCACCTGTAGTCCAGCTACTTGGGAGGCTGAAGCAGAACCGATTGAACCCAGGAGGCAGAGGGTGCAACGAGCTGAGATCCCGCCACTGCCCTCCAGCCTGGCAACTGAGCGAGACTCCATCTCAAAAAATAAAATAAGCTACCAGACTGCCATCCACCAACAGCCTGTGCGTCACTGCACATCCTGGCGAGCACTCAGATCGCCCGTCTTTTTGATTCTAACTATTCTAGTGGATGTGTGTTGGAATCTGCCTGGGGTTTTAATTTGCATTTCCCTAATGTCTAATGACGTCCTGTGCATACACATGCATGAGTAAGCTTTAAGGAGATGAAGGGAACGCCCGGGGTCACAGATGAAGATACCACTGAGAGTCAGGGAGTGGGAATGCAAGATGGCACTGCAGACGATGTTTGGCTGTGGGAGTGAGGGGGTGGATGGGGGGGCATACTGGGCATACCTCAGGGTGGGAGATGAGGCCTCAGGTCTTTGCAAGATGATGAGTAGGAATTGCTGCTCTCTGTATAAACTAGGGATCCTAGGCCGGGCACCGTGCCTCACACCTGTAATCCCAGCACTCCAGGAGGCCGAGGCGGGTGGATCATGAGGTCAAGAGATCGAGACCACCTTGGCCAACAAGCTTAAACCCCGTCTCTACTAAATATACAAAAATTAGCCGGGCGTGGTGGCGGGCACCTGTAGTCCCAGCTACTCCAGAGGCTGGAGCAGGAGAATCACTTGATCCCAGGAGGCGGAGGTTGTAGTGAGCCAAGATCATGCCACTGCACTCCAGCCTGGGCAACAGAGCCAGACTGTCTCAAAAAAATAAAGAAGAGAAATAAACAGCCATTCTTCTCTCCTTCTTTCACCTGCCATCCTCACTCTGTTGGGTTTTCTCCTCAAATTTAATCACCTCATAGTCTCAAAGGTGATTTTGATATATATACATATCAATATATATACTTTATATATATATATACTTATATATATGTATACTTATATATATGTATATATAAGTATATAAACATATATATATATATACACACATATATATATAGGAAAGTACATATAACAATAATATATACTTTCCAATACCTAGAAGGAGGATAGTGAATGTTCCCAACACAAAGAGGTGGAGGTCGCAGTGAGCCGAGATCACACCATTGCACCCCAGCTCTGGTGACAGAGCGAGACTCCATGTCAAGAAAAAAACGTAGAGATCCTGGTAGGATCACACCTAGGGACAGGGTACCAGGAAGACTCCACTAGTTCAAGGTGAGCACAGGGGAGCTCGTCTCTTTTCTGGACATTGAAAACGTACACATACAGGTCATATCCAGTGTGCTCTAGGACATGGGAAACAGACATTAATTTACCGTTGGGCTGGCTGCAGTGGTTCATATCTGTAATCCCAACACTTTGGGAGGCCAAGGCGGGCAGATCGCTTGAGCCCAGCAGTTCAAGACCAGCCTGGGCAAGACGGCAAAACCCCATTTCGGCCAGGCATGGTGGCTCACGCCTATAATCCCAGTATTTTGGGAGGTCGAGACAGGTGGATCATTTTCAGTCAGGAGTTCAAGACCAGCCTCGACAACATGGTGAAACCCCGCCTCTACTAAAAATACAAAAATTAGCCGGGAGACTGAGGCAGGAGAATCGCTTAAACCCGGGAGGCGGAGGTTGCAGTGAGCCGAGATCGCGCCACTGCACTCCAGCCTGGTGCCTGGTGACAGAGCAAGATTCTGTCACACACACACAAAAAAACCCCAAGAATTTACTCTGCTGTATACACATTGTTTAAAAATTGGGGGAAGACAAAATTATATGAATCCTTCAGTATTATCATTTTTATATTATATACTAATGCTTTAATATTAGATTATTTATATATTAATAATCTAATAATATTTATACTTTAATATTAGATTATTTATATATTAATCAGTAATGTAGTACTATTAAATCTAATATGTACTTATTAAATAATATTTAATATTACTAATCTTCATATTCTTTTTATTTTTATCTTTTTTTTTTTTTTAAATAAAGACAGGGTTTCACCATGTTGGTCACGCTGGTCTTGAACTCCCGACCTCAGGTGATCCACCCGCCTTGGCCTCCAAAGTGCTTGGATTACAGGCATGAGCCACTATTTTCTCTTTTGTAGAGACAAGGTCTCCCTATGCCGCCCAGGCTAGTTCTGAGCTCTTGGCCTCAAGCAATCCTCCTGCCTTGACCTCCCAATGTGCTGGGATTAAATATTCATATTATTAATTTTATGTATTAAAATTAATGAAAAATAAAATGAATAAAACTACTAGTTTTATTATTTTACATTAGCAATAAAATAATTCATTTTATTTTCTATTTTATTTTATTTAAAATAAAATTAGTGTAGTTTTTTGTTGTTGTTTAATTAGAGACAAGGTCTCACTTTGCGGCCTAGGCTGGTCTTGAACTCCTGAGCTCAAGTGATCCACCTTGGCCTCCCAAAGTGCTAAAATTACCGGTGTCAGCCACTATGCCCTGCCTAAAATTATTTTACAATCAACATGCATGCTTATATTTATTTGGATTTTTTTGGAAGTATGTAGCAGAAACTAACTAAGGACAGTCTACACGAAATGATACTGAGGCTGACGATAAGTGGGAAAGGAGGGGCCATACCCCCGACACTACAAGGCCAAGCATCAGGACCATCCTGGCCGACAAGGTGAAACAGGTGCCCACCACCACGCCCACCTAATTTTTGTATTCTTAGTAGAGACGGGGTTTCACCTTGTTGGCCACGATGGTCTCGATCTCTTGACCTCGTGATCCTTCCACCTCGGCTTCTCATCATAAAACCAGTCATCATCAAACCATTTGAATGCAGTAGCTCCTTCATGTCTAAGTATCGCTCTTTAATCCTCTCACTCTGCATTCATCCTTTTATTCATCCTCAAATATTCATTGAGCTCCTACCACATGATGGCGGAATATTTAGCACTGTGGCTAACCATGTGAGAGGCAGACCTGGGTTCAAGTCCTGGTTCTGCTTCTTTCTGACTTTGTGCTCCTGTATAAGGTCTTTATTTATTATTATTATTTTGTTATTAATTTTAGATACAAGGTCTTGCTCTGCTGCCCAGCCTGGAGTGCAATGGCATGATCACAGCTCACTGCAGCCGTGAAATCCTGGGTTCAACTATTCCCCCAATGTCAGCCACGCACGTAGCTGTGAATACAGGCATGCATCACCATGCCTGAGTAATGTTTAAAATTTTCTGGCCAGGCACAGTGGCTCACCCCTGTAATTTGGGAGGCTGAAACAGGTAGATCACCTAAGGTCAGGAGTTCAAGACCAGCCTGGCCAACATGGTGAAACCCTGTCTCTACTAAAAATACAAAAAAGTCAGACAAGCATAGTGGCAGGGTGCCTGTAATCCCAGCTACCCAGGAGACTGAGGCAGAATCGCTTGAACCCAGGAGTCAGAAGTTGCAGTGAGCTGAGATCGTACCACTGCACTCCAGCCTGGATGACAGAATGATACTCTATCTCAAAAAGAAAAAAAAAAATTCCAGCTGTTGCTGAGGCTGGAGTTTGGTGGCACGGTCAGAGCTTACATGCAGCTGGCCTCAATCGATCCTCCCACCTCAGCCTTCCGAGTAGCTGGGACTATAGGAGCATGCCACCACACCTGGCCTGGACAAGGTCTTTAATCTCTTTGAGTCCCAGTTTTCTTACCTGTAAAATGAGGATAATCATGGGACTTGAACTGTAGAGCTGGCATAAGGAAATGAGATAAGTGCCTAGTGCCTGGCACAGCGAAGCACTCAATATGTGTTTGTTATTATTTTCTTGAACAGCACTGGGCACTCAGTAGATCAGGAATGAAATTAAGACAATCCCTCCTGTGGTGCTTTCAATCAAGAAACCCATCTGGATAAACCAAAGAACCTTTAGTGTCAATTCCAAAGAAAGGAAAGGCTCTGAAATCGATGGTTTGGGTGAGATGCCCTCCTCAGTCCAATCAATTCTGCTGGGAGGAGGGCGAGAGGAGGGGAAGAGTGATGGCATCGTACCAACATAGCTTCCAGAACCCTTCCTTTGGATGGAGAATACTTCCCAAAGGAGGGTTAAGGTCACTGTGAGGTAGGTTAGATAGGTGATCATAGCCTCCCTTAAAGGGAAACAAACTTGCTAAATAAATAGAGCAAACACCCAACGGTGCACTAAACTCATCCTGCGCTCATAGTTAGAGCATCCTGCAGCAAGGAGAGAGAAAAGCAGAAAGAGCCAGGTGCAGGGGCTCACACCTGTAATCTCAGCACTTTGGGAGGCCGAGGCAGGCAGATCACTTGAGGTCAAGAGTTCGAGACCAGCCTGGCCAACAAGGTGAAATCCCGTCTCTACTAAAAACACAAAAATTAGCCGTCATGGTGGTATGCACCTGTAATCCCAGCTACCTGGGAGGCTGAGGTGAGACAATCACTTGAGCCCAGGAGGCAGAGGTTGTAGTGAGCTGAGATCATGCCACTGCACTCCAGAATGGGTGACAGAGCGAGACTCCTCCTCAAAAAAAAAAGAAAAAGAAAAAGAAAAGCAGAAGGGAAAGTTCCCAAATTCGCACAAGCCCAGAAACCCATAATTAGTATCCTTGGGACTGACCTATGCTCATTATAATAATAATTTTAAAATCATCCCTGGGTAGAGATTTAAGATGCTAATGAGACATTCAATATACACACTAGCATGTATGACAATAGTGCATGCATATCTGGGGGAACCTACCAAAACACACTTAACGGCAACACCCCAGGCGGGGCACGGAGTCTCACGCCTGTTATCCCAGCACTTTGGGAGGCCAAGGCGGGTGGATCACGAGGTCAGGAGTTTGAGATCAACCTCGTAAATATGGTGAAACCCTGTCTCTACTAAAAACACAAAACTTAGCTGGGCATGGTGGCACATGCCTGTAGTCCCAGCTGCTTAGGAGGCTGAGGCAGGAGAATCGCTTGAACCCGGGAGGCGGAGGTTGCAGTGAGCAAAGATCGTGCCACTGTACTCCAGCCTGGCGCCTGGCGACAGAGCGAGACTCTGTCTCAAATAAATAAATAAACAAATAAATAAAAATAAAATAAAATAACAGAAACCAGCAACGCCTCTTCCCACTCATTCATGAATAATCATGTCAGGCTCCCATAAAGGGAGGTTCCCCACTGTCAGTCAGTGCTGCCTGTCTCACTTTTGAGCAGCCCACTCTAATCAGCTGTCAGAGTGTACTTTCACGCTGCAATAAACTTTCTTGCTTTATTTTTTTCCAAGATGGGGTCTCACTCTGTCTCCCAGGCTGCAGTGCAATGGCAGGATCTCAGCTCACTGCAGCGCAGACCTCTCCAGGCTCAGGTGATACTCTCCCGTCAGCTTCCCGAGTAGCTGAGACCACAAGCACGCACCACCACACCTAATTTTTGCATTTTTTTTTTTTTGTAGAAACAGGGATCTTGCTATGTTGCCCAGGCTGTCCTCAAATTCCTAAACTAAAGTGCTCTATTCACCTCAGCCTCCCAAAGTGCTGGCATTACATGCATGAGCCACCATGCCTGGCCTCTGGCTTACTTTGACTTTGGACTTGCTCTCAGATTCTTTGCTGTGGCAAAGTGAAAAACCTAGACTGGCTCACCACAACAATTGCATTGTTTTCTTTTCTTTTTTTTTTTTTTTGAGACAGAGTCTCACTCTGTTGCCCAGGCTGGCATGCAGTGGTGCAGTCTTGGCTCACTGCAACCCCTGCCTCCTGGGTTCAAGCAATTCTCTGCCTTAGCCTCCCGAGTAGCTGGGATTACAGGGGTTTGCCACCATGCCCGGCTAATTTTTTATATTTTTAGTAGAGACAGGATTTCACCATCTTGGCCAAGGTGGTTTTGAACTCCTGACCTTGTGATCTACCCACCTCAGCCTCCCAAAGTGCTGGGACTGCAAGCATGAGTCACTGTGCCCAGCTGTTAACTGGATTTTAGACAAGTAGACACTCCAAAAGATGTTTACTACAATAACCATTATCTCAGCATTTCATTTCTAACCTTAACTCTAACCTAGAAAGACAACTGCACAAATGTTCAGAACAGCCTGTATCAGTTACCTAATGCCATGGTAATGCTTTGTAACAAATGGATATGAAAATGTCAGCAGCATGCAACATTAAGTTTATTGCTCATATATCTGGGGCACCCTCACTAATGGGGCGGAAAGGAGGTGATCAAAATATCCAGCCAGAACTTCTGCTTCTCTTCCTCCTCCTTTTCTTTCCCTTCTTCCTTTATCAACTCTAGCATTTACTGAGCAATCCTTATGTTCTGGACACTGCTGAAAAAGCTTCACAGTAATAAGTAAGTTCATCTTCACCATGAGATAAGTACCACTAACATATCCCCTTCCCAAATCAGAAAACTGAGGCACAAAGAAGTTAAATAAGTGGTCTGAAAGCCTACAGTTAGTGAGGGGTAGAATCAAAGAGTCCTTGCTTCTAAGCCCTAAATTCAGAGGCAACAAACTTTTTATGTAAAGGACCAGAAAATAAATATCTTAGACTTTGTGGGCCAACTGAATTTGGGCTGTGGGCTGTAGTTTGCTGACCCTTTGCTTTAATCCAACAGCCTAAGAACTTTCAAAGTCAAGCTGACCAAGCTGGGCACGGCGACTCATGCCTGTCATCCCAGCACTTTGGGAGGCCAAGGTGGGCAGATCACCTGAGATTGGGAGTTCAAGACCAGCCTGACCAACATGGAGAAACCCTGTCTCTACTAAAAATACAAAATTAGCCAGTCGTGGTGGTGCATGCCTGTAATTCCAGCTACTCGGGAGGCTGAGGCAGGAGAATCACTTGAACCCAGGAGGTGGAGGTTGTGCTGAACCAAGATCACACCATTGCACTCCAGCCTGGGCAACAAGAGTGAAACTCTGTCTCAAAAAAATAAAGAAAGAAAATAAATTTAAAAAAAAACAAAAAAAGGAAAGCTGACCAGAGCTTTACCTTTCCATGAGATTTCCAACAAACTCCTAAATCCAGTACATTAGAAGAAAGGTGTAATTCACCATGAATGAATCAGGCTGATTGCTGCACAATTTGTGATTATCAAAGTCATATTTTAATGTCAGTCATCCTCTTAGTATATTTTTTAAAACTTCTAGGCACTGTGGCACTGTCTTATAGCAAGGGAAAATTTTTGTTACGCTTTTTTTTTTTTTAATTTTTTGAGACAGGGTCTCCCTCTGTCATCCAGGCACTTTTTTTTTTTTTTTTTTTAAGAAGTCTTGCTCTGTCATCCAGGCTGGAGTACAGTGGTGCAATCTGGGCTCACTGAAACCTTCGCCTCCCAGGTTCAAGTGATTCTCCTGCCTCAGCCTCCCAAGTAGCTGGGATTACAGGCACGCACCACCACGCCCGGCTACTTTTTGTATTTTTAGTCAAGACAGGGTTTCCCCATGTTGGCCAGGCTGGTCTCAAACTCCTGGCCTGTGATTCTCCTGCCTCAGCCTCCCAAAGTGCTGGGATTACAGGCGTGAGCCACGGCGCCCAGCCTTGTTTATATTTTCTACAGCTGTGTTCATGCTACAATGGCAGAGTGGCCACGTAGACCATATGTCTAGCAAAGCCTAAGGTATTTACTACCTGGCCCTTTACAGAAAAAGCTTGGAAACCCATAGGGTAAAGAACACTCTCCTGAGTTATCTGATTCTAGCCTTTCCTTGCCTTTGATCTATTTTACAATTCTGCAAGTTCTTGATAACTGATAGCAATGCAAAATAATCCTTTCTTGCAGACATGAAAAAGCTGTGGTGTCCACCAGAAGTTCAACCTGCTTTCCTCCACCACTATGGAAGAGCTCAATTTGCACAATCATTTCAATGTTTCTGATTCATAACTGTGTATTTTATTTGAATGCACCTTAGAATGAGTTGTAACATCGGTTCCCTCATTCATAAGGAAGATAAAATCTTTAACACTTGTTCACTTTACATACATATGAAAGCCATGAGTTTTCTTCTTTCTTTAATTATTCTTGAACACTATTTATGGTTCCATAAGAGTTTGGAAACATGGAACAATGTCCAACAGACATTACAAGATGAAATATCTACGCCATTCTACTAGATCTTGTAATAGCAGCCCTGGGCTATCAATTTTGTCCCAGAAACTTTAGAAAAAGTTTGTCTGACTTAATGGCATTTTGGAAGGCTGAAAAATCAACTGTTGAGTATTAAACTGGAAATCCAAAGCCACGTGTGGGGCTCACGCCTGTAATCCTGGTGTTTTGGGAGGCTAAGGCAAAGGATCTCTTGAGGCCAGGAGTTCAAGACCAGCATGAGCAACATAGCAAGAACCAATCTCTACAAAAATACATTAAAAATTAGTCAGTCATGGTGGCATACACCTGTAGTCCCAGCTGCTTGGGAGGATCTCTTGAGCCCAGTAATTCAAGGCTGCAGTGAGTGATGATCGTGCCTCTTCACTCTAGCCTGGGTGACACAGTCACACTCTACCTCTAAAAAATAAAATAAACTGGAAATCCAAGTAACTAGATAATGAGGGGATAAAACATAAAACACTCTCGGAAGTTATGAGTATATGTTATGGCTTGAATGTGTCCCCAGATTTTATGTATTTGAAACTTAATCCCCAAAGTTACATGTTAATTCAAAACAGGGCTTTGGCAAGGTATTTAGGATCAGATGAGATCATCAGGGTGGAGCCCCCATGATGGGCTTTATAAGAAAAGGAAGAGAGACTTGAGCTTACATGCATGCTCCTGCCCCTCACTACAGGACGCCTCTGCCATGTTATGACACAGCAAGAAGGTCCTCACCAGATGTCGGTTCTTCAATCTTGGCCTTCTCAGCCTCTAGAATTCTAAGAAATACTTTACTTACTTTTCTTTTTTTTTTTTTTGAGAGAAAGTCTTTCCAAATTGCCCAGGCTGAAGTGCAATGGCATGATCTAAGCTCACTGCAGCCTTCACCTCCTGAGTTCAAGCGATTCTCATGTCTCAGCCTCCCAAGCCACTGGGATTACAAGCATGTGCCAACATGTCCAGCTATTTATTTTTTATTTTTTGTATTTTTAGTAGATACGGGTTTTTGCCATGTTGGCCAGGCTGGTCTTGAACTCCTGGCCTCAAGTGATTCACCTGCCTTAGTCTCCCAAAGTGCTGGGATTACAGGAATGAGCCCCTGCACCTGACCACATTTATTTTCTTTATAAACTACCCAGTTTGTGATAGTCTGTTACAGTAATGCAAAACAGACTGAGCATATAAGTGATCATTGATGCCAAAAGGATGGTTGAGATTCCCCAGGGAGCGTGGGGGGAAATGTGAGTGGAGGAAAAGGTGGATAAACTGGGAGGGACACAGGGTAGAGGAGCAACT
The DNA here is from genome assembly GCA_963574635.1 of Cheracebus regulus. NCBI lineage: Eukaryota > Metazoa > Chordata > Mammalia > Primates > Pitheciidae > Cheracebus > Cheracebus regulus. Next base: position 35,313 of record CAUYQU010012191.1, read on the forward strand.
GAGGACAGCTGAAAGTAGACTGGACAGAGTGGGCTGCACCAGCCTGGGCCAAAGAAGCTCTAAGGCAGAAGCATCAATACCACCAAGTTGTGCATAAAGGTCAAGGAAGTGAGGTCTGAAATGTGGCCACTGGCTTGAGCAAATAACAGGTCATTAGTGGCCTTGGCAAGAACAATTTGCCAGGAGTGGTGGATTGAAAGGCAAACAACAGTGGGTTTGGAGCGAATAGAGAGAAGGAAGTGGAATTACAGTTGGCTGAATAAATGAAGAATAATGCCTGATTGCTGCAGGGTTGTTATGACAACCAAATAAGATAATGATGGTGAACGCCCTTTAAAGAATTTTTTATTGAGATATACTTTATATACAGTGAAATCCACCCTTTATTAGTATGCAGTCCTGTAGGTTTGGACAAACATACACAATCATGTAGCCTCTACAAAAATCAAGATATAGTACAGCTCCATCACCCACAAACAGTTCTCTTTTGATCCTTTGTAATTAATCCCTTCCTGCAGCCTTAGCCCGTAGCAATCATCTACTTTCTGTCCCTATAGTCTTGCCTTCCCTAGAAGGTCACATAAATGAATGTGTACACTACATAGCCACTTCTTTCACTCAGAATAATGCACTTGATTTCCACCTATCAGTATTTTATTCTTTTTAATTGCTGAATAATATTCCATTGTATGTGAAGTTTCCTTGAAAAGTGAAATGCTGTATAAAATTGTAAAGACTCATTATTCCTGGAAAACATATATACATGCAAGAAGGAAAGTCTGCCGTAATTTGGGCTTCCTCAGAAGCTGACCTTGAGACATGATTCAAGTGAAAGTTGTTTATTTTAGAGTTAGTTCCAGGAGACCCAGTGTAGGAAGAGAAAGTGACACAGGGAAGAAAAACAACAAGCATTAAGCAAGTTCCCACTGTGAGCAACTGAAGCTCAGTTTTCTGGGGACCTCTAGGAGGCAACATAGAACACCTACGTCAGAATTGCCTGGCTGAGGAGTGAGGGAGCTGCAATATTTATCCTCCTACCAGTCACTGATTGACAGCCACTCATGGAGGACATTCAATCTCTAGCATTTCTGGCCCAACTGTGTAGATCATAATGTGCACCCCAAAGACCAGAGACAGTCCTCAAACAAATGAATGCAGGTGCTGGCCACTGGAAGTTAGGCCAGAGTGTGTGCTGACCAAGGATGAGGTGAGGAAGACCAGGTGGTAACCATTCCTCCTGCAGGGTGGATATATAATCAGATCTGAACTATCTCCTCTTAATTTTCATCTCTTTCTTAAGCTGTAAACACCAAGTACTTTTACAGCTCTTCAAGATGCATTGCACGGAGACCTTCTAAATCATCTCTATGTCCTCTAATTGGGCTTGTCACTCACAGCTAATATTGCTGTATTTATAGTTACTCTCTCCATATAGTGTCTTATGACTTATTTTTGGATTTGTGAGTCAGGCAAGCATACTCCAATATGTACGCTCATGCTACTGTTTATCTCTATGGGAAAGCAGGGTGCTGTGTTCCTTTTTTCCCTGCCTTACTGTACCCATTCCTGACCCTTGTCTGACAGCCTTTTGGCTTATATTAACTGTTGGAAATAAGTGCTTATCTTCCGATGTCACAGGGAAGAATCAGTATTCAGACAAAAGGTTTCTCAGCAAGGCCTCCTTTTACTTTCTGCAGAAAGGGCACTGCTCACCAGCAGTCTTGCCAGGAGAGTGCACCATATAAAGTAGACAGGATTATTTATAACCTGGCGAGTCCACCCTACTGCTGTGTCCAATCTCCATTGGCTGGAACAGGACCTCACATTCTATACTTTACCCAATTGGCTAATAACTTCAAACTTTCCTAAATAGGCAATGGGAGAGAGAACAAAGAAAAGAGGAAGTTAGGCCAGGCATGGTGGCTCACGCCTGTAATCCCAGGACTTTGGGAGGTCGAGGTGGGTGGATCACCTGAGGTTGGGAGTTCAAGACCAGCCAGACCAACCTGGAGAAACCCCATTTCTACTAAAAATACAGAATTAGCTGAGCGTGGTGGTGGATGCCTGTAATCCCAGCTACTTGGGAGGCTGAGGCAGGAGAATCACTTGAACCTGGGAGGCGGAGGTTGCAGCGAGCTGAGAGCACACCATTGCACTCCAGCCTGGGTAACAAGATCAAAACTCCATCTCAAAAAATAGAAAAGAGGAAGTTGCTGATGAAATGGTCCAGGAAGCTGCTCCAAATAAGGAATGGCCTAAACTATGGGCTGGGACTTGCCTAGGCCTGTCTGGGGCATGCATGAACAAGTCAAAGCAGCTAGCTGAGGGGCCAATAATGGATAGGGACTTCAGGGTAAGAATTTGTTATTCTTAAGGCCTAAGATGAAAACTTTAAAGAACTTCTGTATTCCTTACGTTAACTTTCACAAATGCCTTCTGTTGACTTCATAGTTTTCCAAATGTTCAAAAACACTTTATTTCACTTAATCTCCAGGATAACACTAGGAGGCAAGCAGAGACCTCTTGCCTCCAACGCATTTTATACATGAGAAAACTGAGGCTTATGTCAATTAAAAATTAATTTAAGCTAGTTCATTTAAGTTAAAAATTAGTTTCCCCTGCATCACTGAGGACGCTTCTAGTTGTGAATAACTAAAATCCCAAACTGAATTAAACATGAAAGAAAACTGTCAGCTCACATGAAAAATATAATAAATAAAAAGTAGGGTGGGCTTTCAAAAGAGGTTTGATGTGTCCACTCATAAGACGGCTGCGAGGAGCAGCTCCTGGAACTTTATGCCCCTTGTGCACAGCCAGAGACAGACATAGACTGCCTCCATCCTAAGAGTCACTCTGATTGGCCCAGTGCAGATCACATGATCACCTCTGAGCCAATGACTATAGCCAGGTAGATGGGGAATACTGATTGGCCTAAACTGGGTCATATGTTCTACTGGGAAGTTAAGGAAGAACCCCTTCCCTGGAACTAGATTGAGTCGCAAGCCAAAGGCAAGAAGAAAGGGAAAATATTCAACATGTGCATGGAAAGTAGGTTAATTAGGAATGTTGTCATCTGTAGGTCACCAATAACCTGAGTAAGGGTGGCTTAAGTAAACAGAACTTCAGTTTCTAACAAAGCAAAAAATATGTAGGTAGATGATAGCCATTTTTTAAAAAGCCATTCTCAGGCAAGGGACAGTGGCTTGACTGTAATCCCAGCACTTTAGGAGCCCGAGGAGGGTGGATCGCTTGAGGTCAAGGGTTCGAGACCAGCCTTGCTAGCATGGCGAAACCTTGTCTCCACTCAAAATACAAAAATTAGCCAAGCATGCTGGTGGGTGCCTGTAACCCCAGCTACTCAGGAAGCTAAGGCAGGAGAATCACTTGAATCCGGAAGCAGAGGTTGCAGTGAGCCAAGATCATACCACTGTACTCCAGCCTAGGCGACAGAGCAGACTGTCTCAAAAAAATAAATAAATGAAATAAAAAGTTATTCTTCTCTCCTTCTTTCACCTGCCATCCTCAGTATGTTAGGTTTTTCTCCTTAAATTTAATCACCTCATAGCCTCAAAGGTGACAGTTATGGCTAGATAGGAGGAGTAAGTTCTAGTGTCCTATACCACTGTAGGGTGACTATAGCTAACAATAATATATAGTTCCCAATAGCTAGAAGGAGGATAGTGAACGTTCCCAACACAAAGAAATAATAACTATTTGAAATGATCAATATACTGATTATCCATGATGTAAGCATTACACATTGTATCATGTACAATTATTTGTTAATTGAAAATAAAATATTTAAAAAGATGACTGATACAGCTGCAGATATCTCAATTTAAAGGCAGGAAGTAAAAGAGGGGTTAGGAGAGTCCCGGAGCTCCACTTTGTACTGCTCCTGCCTTTTTAAATTTTTATTTGTTTATATATTTATTTATTTATTTATTTTTGAGACAGAGTCTCCCATTGTCGCCCAGGCTGGCGTGCAGTGGTGCAATCTCAATTCACTCCAACCTGTGCCTCCTGGGTTCATAAAATTCTCCTGCCTCAGCCTCCCAAGTAGCTGGGATTACAGGGGCACACTGCCACACCTGGCTAATTTTTTGTATTTATAGTAGAGATGGGATTTCACCATGTTGGCCAGGTTGGTCTCGAACTCCTGACCTTGTGATCCACCTGCCTCGGCCTCCCAAAGTGCTGGGATTACAAGTGTGAGCCACTGCACCTGGCCAATTTTTTATTATTTACTTTTTTTTTTTTTTTTTTTGAGACAGAGTCTCACTCCGTCACCTAGGCTGGAGCGCAGTGGCGTGATCTCAATTCACTTCAGCCTCAATGTCCTCGGCTCAGGTGATTCTCTCACCTCAGGCTCCTGAGTAGCTGGGACTGTAAGTGCTCACCACCAAGCCTGGCTATTTTTTTTTTTTTCTTTAAGAGATGAGGGTTTCAGCACGTTGCCTGGGCTGGTCTTGACCTCCCGGGCTCAAGCAATCCACATGCCTTGGCATCCCAAGGTGCCGGGATGACAGGCCCAAGCCACTGCATCCCGCCTGCTCTTGCCTTTTCACAAGGAATAAATCTACATCTTCAAGAGTCCGCCAGCAGACTTCCTTATCTTAGGTCAAGTTCTCCCAGTGTAGAGTCTGAAATAAGCATCCTCATGCAAAGCATTTACTCAGAGGGTTTGCTCCAGGAGGAACCAGGAAGGGCATAAGGAAAGCAGAAGAAGGAAAGAGACGAAGCCAAGACACCGAGGGGAAGTCACAGCCTAAGCCCCTCCCCACAGAGAGCTCCGGAGCTTAAATTCCATCTGGAGATGGTCCCCTTGTGTCTCTCAGTCAGAGAAGCAGAACCACCATGAGTGATCTAGAACAGGGACTTTATTATGGGATGTGACCTTGTGCAACAGTGAGAGTTAGCGGGGTAGACTGTGGCCCTTTGTCTGGTCCTGGATCTGCAATCACTGTCGGTCAGCCAGCCCGTCAGTCAGGAGAGAACACTAGCTGTGCACAAGAGCAGGGAGGAGCAGAACCCACGAGGGACCTGTGTCTGTTGCACACGCCTTGCAACCTCAATGTCGGGAGTGGCCTGCAGGTGAAGCCGTCATCCTTCACCTTGGAGCTGCATGTTCCCTTGGCCCAGGTCCCAGGGAAGGTGGAAGCGATCTGCCAAGAGCTGGAGAAGAGCCAGCAGATCTGCGGCGATGTGTGTGTGTGCTGCCGCCACGCCTCACACCCGCAGGGAGACAGAAACTAGGGCCACAGTGGCTCACGCCTGTAATCCCAGCACTTTGGGAGGCCGAGGCAGGCAGATCACAAGGTTAGGAGTTCAAGACCAGCCTGGCCAATATGGTGAAACCCCATCTACTAAAAATACAAAAATTAGCCGGTGTGCTGGTGGGCGCCTGTAGTTCTGGCTACTCACGAGGCTGAGGCTGGAGAATTGCTTGAACCCAGGAGGCAGAGGTTGCAGTGAGCTGAGATTGTGCCACTGCACTCCACCCTGGGTGACAGAGTCAGACTTCAACTTAAAGAAGAAAAAAAAAAAGAAACCAACCTGGCCAACATGGTGAAACCCCATCTCTACTAAAAACACAAAATGAGCTGGGCGTCATCAGCTACTTGGGAGGTGGAGGCAGAAGAATCACTTGAACCCAGGAGGTGGAGGTTGCAGTGAGCTGAGATTGTGCCATTGCACTCCAGCCTGGGCAACAGAGCAAGACTCTATCTCAAAAAACAAACAAACAAACAAACAAACACCTAGGGTTGCTGCTTTACATCCATCTTCCAAATCTTATGCAGGTTACTTTTCTAGCCAACTCTAATACAGAACTTTACAGGGAAGAGAGTAGGGGGAAATGTTCTTCCAGCTTAGCTAAACTGACATCATCCAAAGCCACCAGTCCCACCTGGAGACAAAGGAGTTAGCCACTGGCTATGGGTGCCTGAAGGGAAGGTGTCATACACAGGCATTCCCCAGGCTCCACGCAGGCGAGGAGGTCCCCGTGTCCAAAGGCAACCCTATGATGGCCACACAGGCTGGACACGAGCAGCAAAACACACAGAACTGGTAAAGGGATCAGAGGGGATCTGGGCAGGGTATGACAATGCCACTACGTGTACCCTACATCTCAACAGCCAGAGTCAGTGTCACCTCTTTGCCCTGACTCATATGGGTCAAGGTTCCAGTGTACCCCAGAGGGCAACCAACCCACATCCACATTAGCATGAGAGCCAGAGCAAGGACAACGTCATTTAATCCTCTTCCCATGTCCTTCTACTCGGTGTTCAGTACTGACTGTTTTCAGAACATAGCCAGTCAAGATTGGATGTCAAGAAAACCTTGTTTAAAATGTGGTGGCCGGGCACGGTGGCTCATGCTTGTAATCCCATCACTTTGGGAGCCCGAAGCAGGCAGATCACCTGAGGTCAGGAGTTCAAGACCAGCCTGACCAACATGGTGAAACCCCATCTCTACTAAATATACAAAATTAGCTGGGTGTGGTGGTGCATGCCTGTAATCCCAGCTACTCGGGAGCCTGAGGCAGGAGAATCGCTTGAACCCAGGAGGCCGAAGTTGCAGCAAGGTAAGATGGCACCATTGTACTCCAGCCTGGGCAACAGAGTGAGACTCCATCTCAAACAAACAAAATGCAAGGTAAACCCATGGATTTTGATGAGACAGACTGATTAAAATGGTTTCAGATTCCTCAGAGCAACTAACCTTTAAGAAACTTCCAGGTTTCTTTGCCAGACGTGTTGGCTCACACCTGTAATCCCAGCACTTCAGGAGGCCAAGGCAGGAGGATCACAAGGTCAGGAGTTCAAGACCAGCCTGACTAACATGGTGAAACCCCATCTCTACTGTAGTTACAAAACTTAGCCAGGCGTGGTGGCGCAAGCCTTTAATCCCAGCTACTCAGGAGGCTGAGGCAGGAGAATCGATTGAACCTGGAGGCGGAGGTTGCGGTGAGCCGAGATCACACCACTGCACTCTAGCTGGAGCAACAGAATGAGACTCTGTCTCCAAGAAAAGAAAGAAAGAAAGAGAGAGAGAGACAGAAGGAGAGAAGGAAGGGAGGGAGGGAGGGAGAGGGAAAGAAAGAAAGAAACAAACTTCCAGTTTTTGAGTTTCGGTGTAGTATCAAAGAGTAATTCCTGAATTTTCTGAAATATTGAAATAGTTTCCTCCCTCCATCAACTACAATGTCTATAGATTTTCTTGAGTCTTCAACCGAAACAATGTTTCACAACAGAGTGTGTGTAGCAGCTATGAGAATAAAGCTGTCTTCCATTAGACCAGGCAGTAAAGAAATTTGTAAATATGTGAAGCAATGCCACTCTTCTAAATTTTTTTTTTTTTTGAAAATACAACAAAATATATTCATTGTGTTAGGCCAAGTACAGTGGCTCACACCTGCAATCCCAGCACTTTCAGAAACTGCAGCAGGCGGATCACGAGGTCAGGAGATTGAGACTATCCTGACCAACATGGTGAAACCCCATCTCTACTAAAAATCCAAAAACTTGGCCGGGCGTGGTGGCATGCACCTGTAATCCCAGCTACTCAGGAGTCTGAGGCAGGAGAATAGCTTGAACCTGGGAGGCAGAGGTTGCAGTGAGCTGAGATCTTGCCACTGCACTGCAGCCTGGGCGACAGAGCAAGACGCCATCTCAGAAAAAAAGAAAGAAAAAAAAACTCTGCTCTTTGAATGCCTGGGAAACTGATTTTAGTAATAATAAAACTCTGGTCTCCCGCACAGCCAGCTCTGTGGGAATTTTTCTCTATTGCAATTCCCCTGTCTTGATAAATCAGATGGCAGGGAACTGAACCCACTACTCAAGAGATAAACAGGAACTGTGTCTGGTTCACTTAACTAAGAGGGTTATTTGGCTTTGGGGCAGGGGTGGAATCTTCTCCAGGAGAGCAGAGTAGGGAAGGGACTTTGGGATCAGCCACTTGAAGCCCTCCTGGTTTCACCAGGCAGCACAGAACATCGAGCCTTAATTTGAGGCTTTCCACCACATTGCTTCTGGGCATGACTTTTTATCAAGTATTGTGGAGTGACAGAAAGGAAAGATAAAATATTCTCCCAGAGGGACGTTATTCATAATCACTATGAGTTCTACAGAAATCAGTATACAGTGTCTTTTTTTTTTTTTTTTTTTGTCCTAAGGAACCAAACTCCAAATGAAGTGAAATTAAGTTGGAGAGAACTTTAACCTCGCTGCCATGGAAACCACATTTCTCACTTGTGGGGAAAGGAGGGTTTATGTGAGGATTTCCTGAGTTGATAAGGTATCTGGACATTGGTGATGCCAGATATTTGATTGACGAGAAGGAAATCATAAGGATTTCCTGGAATTGACTAGCCAAGGAAGGGAAGCTTGGGGGGGAAAAAAAAAGGGTTCTTTGAGGAGAGGCATTTCCTACCCCTTCCTTCTAAACCAGGATTCTTGGCCAGGTCCAGTGCCTCATGCCTGTAATCCCAGCACTTTGGCAGGCCAAGGTGGGTGGATCACCTGAGATCAGGAGTTTGAGACCAGCCTGGCCAACATGGCAAAATCCTGTCTCTACTAAAAATATGAAAAATTACCCTGGTGTGGTGGCGGGTGCCTGTAATCCCAGCTACTTGGGAGGCTGAGGCAGGAGAATCGCTTGAACCCGGGAGGCGAAGGTTGCACTGAGATGAGATGGTGTCACTGCACTCCAGCCTCAGTGACAGAGCAAGACTGTCTCAAAAAATAATAATGAAACCGGGCGCAGTGGCTCATGCCTGTAATCCCACCACTTCGGGAGGCCGAGGCAGGCAGATCACAAGGTCGAGAATTTGAGACCAACCTGACCAACTTGGTGAAACCCCATCTCTACTAAAAATACAAAATTAACCCGGCATAGTGGTGAATGCCTGTAATTCCAGCTACTAGGGAGGCCGAGGCAGGAGAATCGCTTTAACCTGGCAGGCAGAAGTTGCAGTGAGCCAAGATTGTGCCACCGTACTCCAGCCTGGGCCAAAGAGCGAAATGCTGCCTCAAAATTATAATAATTCAAAAATAAATAAAATAAACCAGGGCTCCCCACCCCCTTTCTGCTCCCTAGTGAAAACCCAAGACTCTGCCTCAGAGAAGCTATCACCATGTGCAAGGATGCATCATTTGTGTGCTCCTTGCAGGTGAACGTCAGGAGGCAGAAAGCAGGCGGACTTGATTCCTTGCTCTGTCTCTGGCACTGAATACACCAAGAATCAATACATATTTATAGAACAAATGAATGCATAAATTGAACACACATACTAACTTGCCATGTGTATCGAATTCTTATAATTTTCTGTTGCCTCACCATCCATCTTATTTGTTTGTTTGTTTAGAGACAGGGTCTTTCTGTGTCACCCAGGCTGAAGTGCAGGGGTGTAATCACGGCTAATTTTGTCAGGAGTTTGAGACCAGCCTGGCCAACATGGTGAAACCCCATCTCTACTAAAAATACAAAGATTAGCCAGGCATAGTGGCGGGTGCCTGTCGTCCCAGCTACTTGGGAGGCTGAGGCAGGAGAATCGCTTGAACTCGGGGGGCGGAGGTTGCAGTGAACTGAGATTGTGCCGTTGCACTCCAGCCTGGATGATAGAGCAAGATTCTGTCAAAAAACAAACAAAAAACTCCCTGGGGAAAATGTTCTTGGGTAATGCCCTGAACCCCAGTAAGGGCTTTGGTCTCCAGGTCACCCCCATACACAGTTTCCCCATCTTCTGGTTGATCTTGCATGTCCCAAATGGCTCCCCTCTTTTTTTTTTTTTTTTTTTTTTTTTTTGAGACAGAGTCTCACTCTGTCACCCAGGCTGGAGTGCAATGGTGCAATCTTGGCTCACTGCAACCTTCGCCTCCCGGGTTCAAACGATTCTCCAGCCTCAGCCTCCTGAGTAGCTGGAATTACAGGCATACACCACTATGTCCAGCCAATTTTTGAATATTTTTAGTAGAAATGGGGTTTCACCATGTTGGCCAGGCTGGTCTTCAACTCCTGACCTCAGGGGATCCACCCACCTTGGCCTCCCAAAGTGCTGGAATTATAGGCATGAGCCACCACGCCCGGCCTATTTTGTTGTTATTGTTAATTTTTTTGAGAGGGAGTCTCACTGTGTCACGCAGGCTGGAGTGCAGTGGTGCGATCTCAGCTTACTGCAGCCTCTGCCCCCCGGGTTCAAGCGATTGTCCTGCCTTATCCACCAGAGTAGCTGGGACTATGGGCATGCACCACCATGCCTGGCTAATTTTTTAATATTTTTAGTAGTGACAGGGTTTCACCATGTTGGCCAGGCTGGTCTCAAATTCCTGACCTCAAATGATCCACCCACCTTGGCCTCTCAAAGTGCTGGGATTACAGGCATGAGCCATTGCACCTGGCCAATTTTTTATTTTTGGTAGAGACGCTGTCTCACTATGTTGCCCAGGCTGGTCTCAAACTCCTGGCCTCAAGCAGTCCTCCCACCTTGGCTTCCCAAAGTGCTGGGATTAACATTCCGCCTAGCTCCTGGTATCCTTTGTGTTGGCGTCATCAGCTGTGAGTTCCATCCTCCAAAGTTGGCAATTCTAACAAAAGCCCTGAGAGGGTGTCTCACTGGCTTGTCTTGAGATATGTGCTTATGATTAATTACCAGCAGAGGAGGATGAGATTGTCCAGTCTGGGTCATGTGCCTCCCATCTTTTTTTTTTTTTTTTTTTGAGACAGTCTTGCTCTGTCACCCAGGCTGGAATACAATGGTGAGATCTCAGCTCACTGTAACCTCCACCTCCTGGGTTCAAGAGATTCTCCTGCCTCAGCCTCCTGAATAGGTGGGATTACAGGCACGTGCCCACCACGCCTGGCTAATTTTTGTCTTTTTAGTAGGGACGGGATTTCACCAAGTTTCCCAGGCTGGTCTCGAACTCCCTATCTCAGGTGATCTGCCCGCCTCAGCCTCCCAAAGTGCTGGGATTACAGGCGTGAGCCTTCATCCCTACATGCCATATTTGAAAACTGGCCCCTTTCCAACCACATGGATGCAAATGGGACCATGGCTCCCCCAGGGAAAATCAGAAGAAAGAGGAGGAATGGATGCTATACAGGCAAAGGCAGCTGATACCCAGTCCACCTACACTAAGCGAGTCATTAAGGCTTACTTAAACGTACTGTTCGCAAATTAAGAATAGAAAGTTGCTGTAATTTATCGAGCACTCTATTCTGGTATTCCACCTAGAAGCCTGGCTGACAAACAACACCTCACAGCATCGCACGCAAGTGTACGCTGATAGTATAAATTTCCATAATTTACTGGAGGAACATTTTGTCTTTGTGTTATCTTGAATTGGCCATGGTTTTCAACCGCTGTTCTTTTTGCTTAGCTAATGATAAATCGCTGTTTAGCTTGTTATTAGCAATTTAATTTGTTGTGGGTTGTTTGGCAAATTCTACAGTGTTTAATAATACTCATTTGCATCCGTGGTATTTTTGGCCTATAATTGTTCAATAAATAGACTTTAAGTCATGTATGCATTGAGCGAAAATAGAAATCATCTGTACTCTCATGGCTTAAGCAGATGTACCCACAATTCCCCAACTTTTAGAAAGCTTTTAGGATGTCATTCCATTTTTATCCCCTACTTGTTTTTCTGCTGGAAAATGGGAATGGGGTGAAGTGTCAATCCCCTCCTAATTGGGCTGGGGGGGGAATTTAGAGCTGATAACTTAGAGAACTTTGCATATACTGGTTTTAGTACATTGGAAAGTCTCTGCGGTAGAGTAGCAGAGTATATGTTTTAAAAACGTGTCTTCAATTGTGGTTGGTCTTGGAAACTTGATCTAGGACCAAGGTGGGTAAATTTCTGCTAAAAAGGACCAGATAATAAATCATTTTGCCTTTGCAGGCTCTACGGTGTCTGTCACAATAACTCAACCCTGATGCTGTGGTACAAGCCAGAGGCAATACATCTGCGAATGGGCATGGCAGTATTCTAGAAAATTATTAGTAACAAAAAACTGGCAGCCAGCCAAATTTGGCCAATGGGCTGTAATTTGTCAAACCCTGGGCAAGGAGTTTGAACTTCCATCCATTGGATCATCGACAATGTTGTAGGTGTGAATTTCAGTTCCCAATTTAAAGACTTAAGATATGTAAACGAATTTTCCTTTTTTGTTGTTTTGTGTTTTAGGTTTTTTGTTTTTTTTCTGGAGACGGAGTCTAGCTCTGTCACCAGGCGGGAGTGCAGTGGCATGATCTTGGCTCCCTGCAACCTCCGTCTCCCAGGTTTAAGCAATTCTCCTGCCTCAGCCTCCTGAGTGGGATTACAGGCACCCACAACCATGCTCAGCTAATTTTTTGTATTTTTAATAGAGACAGGGTTTCACCATGTTGGCCAGGCTGGTCTCGAACTCCTGACCTCGTGATCTACCCACCTTGGTCTCCCAAAGTGCTGGGATTACAGGCATGAGCCACTGCACCTGGCCACCTTATTTTTCTAGAACTAAAAGTGACCACTAGTTCAAGTCCTCATTCTTCAAGAGTGATGAAAATTCATCTCAGGTCAACTCAGAGCGATTCTACCCTTTTCCTTGGTACCTTGGGTGCTGCATCTTACTTCCCTGGGGCTTGGATGGTACCTAGGATGTGGGAGACAGAAGGCTGAGATAAACTGTCATGTCATTCCTGCCTTACAATGGCCCCAGGAAGGAGTTTCTCAGAAATGCCATTCTTTTTTTTTTTTTTTACTTCGAATATATGTTTTATTTAGTCACTTTTGTTTGCAATTGAAACTCTGGGAATTCAAAATTAACATCCTTGCCCGTGAGCTTCTTATAAACACCAGAAAGATGCTTTTCAATATAAGTTATAACAATGAAAAATGTAATTGCAGAAATAAAAACTCAACTGACACAAATCAGCTTAAACACGACCCAAGAGGAAATGAATGAACTCAAAGACATAGCTGAAGAAATAATCTTGAATGTAACACAAGGAGACAGGAGATTTAAAATATGACACAAGCCGGGCGCGGTGGTATGGTGGTGCATGCCTGTGGTCTCAGCTACTCGGGAGGCTGAGGCAGGGGAATTGCTTGAACCAGGGAGGCAGAGGTTGCAGTGAGCCGAGATTGTGCCACGGCACTCCAGCCTGGCAACAGAGTAAGACTCCATCTCAAAATAAATAAATAAATAAATACAAAAATTAACCGGGTGTGGTGGCGGGTACCTGTAATCCCAACTACTGGGGAGGCTGAGGCAGAAAAATCTCTTGAACCTGGGAGGCGGAGATTGTGGTGAGCCGAGATTACACCGCTGCACCTGGGAGATACAATGAGATCCTGTCTCATAAATAAATAAATAAGTCCCAATGGCAGTTTCCTTGCTACCCTCTCTGCTTCCTCTGCTTCCAGTGTGGGAAGCTTGCAGAGAGGGGATGTTGAGGTCCTCCATGTGGAAAATAATAAGTTACTGAAATTCAGGCATTAATGTGGCCCCATTTGTATTCGGTCTAATTGGGACCGGACTTTTTTGCTTCTAGGGTCGACTGACTGACCGATATATTCTAAATTTTGTTTACAAACTTTGGCTCAGGTTAAGCACTGAATCCATTTCTCTCAGATACACTCTAATGCCCAGATAGTAAGTGAATGTATTAGCATATAAATGAGATTCTGAAACTAAGACATGAAGATATTGAAGAGGCTGGGTGCAGTCAAAAAAATAAATAAATAAATAAAAGATACTGAACAAAGAGACTCAAGAAAACAATGGCTCAAATAAGAACCAAGTGTAATCCTCTCTCGCCTAAGAATCCAGGAGGCAGATGGTCTTGATCTGACAAACACAGGGGCTCCACTGCACAAAGTCACCCAGAAACCCAGTTCTTTCAATCTCACTGACCCACTATCTCCAGGATATGGCTTCATCCATATGCCAACCTGGCTCCCCACAATGAAAGGGGAAAAGAGCAAAAGTAGTGAGCAAGCACCTCCTTTTAAGGAAGCAACATAGAAGTTATGTGCTTCTGTCACTCATATTCTATAGCTAGGACCTTGGTCACATGGCCTCATATAGCTGCAAGAGAAGCTGGAAAATGTAGTCTCTAACTGGGCAACTACATGCCCTGGCAACACTCAAGGGAGTTCTATTCCCAAAAGTAGGAAGGGGAGAGGGATTTCCGGGACAGATGACAACGCCTGCCATGAGGGGACAGGGGATCAAAAAGAAGATGCTACAGTTAACTCACAATTGTTTTTGATAAATAGTAATAACAGGCCGGGCACAGTGGCTCACGTCTGTAATCCAGCAATTTGGGAGACCAAAGAGGGCAGATCACGAGGTCAGGAGTTCGAGACCAGCCTGGTCAACATGGTGAAACCCCATCTCTACTAAAAATACAAAAATTAGCCGGGTATGGTGTCAGGCACCTGTAATCCCAGCTATTCAGGAGACTGAGGCACAAGAATCACTTGAACCCAGGAGGTGGAGGTTGCAGTGAGCCAAGATCGTGCCATTGCGCTCCAGCCTGGTGACAAGAGCAAGACTCCATCTCAAAAAATAAATAAATAGTAATAACAGCTACCATTTACATACAATGTACCAGGCATTAATCTAAGCATTTGTATCAACCCCTTTAATCCTCAGTTCTCTGAGGTAATTACTATTATTAATCCCATTTTGTAAATGAGAAAAAGACATAGACTAAATAATGTGACTCATGTCTAGTAAGTGGTACAGCTAGAGTGTTTAAACTCTTTAGTCAAAGTCTTAAGAAAATTCATTTCATTGACTTTGGTCAGTGCAGCGAGTTGCACCTGTAATCCCAGACTGCTCAGGAGGCTGAGGTGGGAGGATCACTTGAGGCCAGGAGTTTAAAACCATCCTGGGCAACATAGGTAGACCCCCACCTCTATAAATAATCTTAAAAATTAGCTAGGCACGGTGACTTGCACCTGTTAGTCCTAGCTACTCAGTAGGCTGAGGCAGGAGAATCACTTTAGCACAGAAGTTTGAAGCTGTAATGAGCTATGATCATGTCATTGCACTCCAGCCTGGGTAACAGAGCAAGACTTCATCTCTTTAAAAAAATGACTTTGCAGGCCAGGCGTGGTGGCTCACACCTGTAATCCAAGCACTTTGGAGGCCAAGGCGGGCGGATCACCTGAGGTTGGGAGTTCAAGACAGCCTGACCAACATGGTGAAACCCCGTCTTAAAAAAAAAAAAAATGACTTTGCATTCACCTATAAGGTAATTATTTGAGGGAATGAAAAGAACATTTCTAGATCTGTAAAACATAAAGCTAGCAAAGCAACTGATTTCCATTTAGTGCAATCAGTTTCGTGCAAGGAAGGCAAACTGTTTACTGAATAGAGAAAAAATATTCTCTCTAGTTTATCTCTAAAAGTAAATGCTTTAAGAACATAATCTATTTACCCTTAGAATGAAGTCAGAGCAATTTCAATCTCAGGATTCAATCTTTCTGCCAAATATGGTCTCTATTACTAACCCCCTTGGCTAGAAATCTTTGAGAGTTAAGAATATTTCTTTCCTTTCCCTAATATACAGATGCTGAGAGCAGACATCTGTCTCCTGGGAATCTTGGCAGGAAAAAATATAAGATTTTTTTTTTTTTTTTGCCACCAAGCTACTTTGGGAATTAAGATCATTAAAGACTAATAGCAGCTGTTAGGTACTTAGCAAATGGAGCTAATCAGCCTTCCACACATGGAGAAGTATCTAAACATACCACTGCTGCTAAATCCCTGTCTTGACTTCAGTGATATATCCATTCCCCTCCTGACCAGGTAATTAGAAAGAACTGGATAATCACTTTAGCCAAATAGCAGATGCAGTAATGTATCACACCTGTCCACAAGCTGTGTGACAGGATTAGAGGTTGAAGGTGCCTTTGGGCTGAGAAATAGCACAGTAAAAATGATGCATCATAGAAGCTGAAATTCATGGAGCCAGCCCCAGTGAGAAGTACCTGACGCAGGAGCATGGAGACCCATCGAGTGAGCATGTTACAGGACCACCAGGTTTGTATCCCTGCCGTTCAGTAACATACCAGTCCACCGAGACAGAAGGGTTTGCAGTAGAGAAAAGTTTAATGATCACAGGCAGGTGAGTGAGGAGAGAGAAGGAACCCCTAAATCCGTCTCCCTGAGGAGTTCTGAGCTGGGGTTTTAGGAGGCTCATGGAGGGCAAGGATTGGAAAATTGGAGTCTGATTAGTTGGGGTAAGGAGGATGAAATCACCAAGATATAGAAACTGCATTATTTGGTGAGTCAGCTCTTTGTGGGGTCCTTCAGACCAGCTGGCATCAGTAGTTTCACTGACATGCAGAGTCTGAAAGAACATCTCAAATGGAAAGCTTAATGCCTCACAATCCTTAAGATGACATCTGGAGAGCAGAGAAGGGAAACTATAATCTTGTGACAGGGTCTACATGACTCTGAGGCAATAGGAAGCAAATGGCTGTAAGGAAGCAAGCCAGAGAGCAAGCTGACTTAACGATTAATGCTGAATGTGCTAGGAGCTTGGCTTATTTTCGTTTCTTACCCTCCCTTTCTCCCTGATTAATTTTATTAAAGTTTGTAAGACGATTTCAGGCACAGGGATGCCCAGTTGGAAACTACGTCTTCAGCCTCTCTCGGGGCTGGGTGTAGCTAGATGAGTAGGGTCTTGCTGATGCAGAGCAGGTTCTTGGCTTTGCTCAGGAAGGAAATGAAGAGTGAGCCACTGGTTAGAGAAAGCAGCTTTACTGAGGTGGGAAGAGGGTTACAGCTCTGACTACTCCTGCTCCTCATAGGCACCGCACCAAGAGCAGCAGTGATTTGTGGTCATACTTATACCCGTCTTTTTTTTTTTTTTTTTTTTTTTTCCAAGAAAGAGTCTTACGCTTTCGCCAGGCTGGAGTGCAGTGGCACGATCTCGGCTCACTACAACCTCCACCTCCCAGATGCAAGTGATTCTCCTGCCTCAGCCTCCCGAGCAGCTGGGACTATAGGCACATACCACCAGGTTCAGCTAATTTTTTGTATTTTTAGTAAAGACAGGGTTTCACCATGTTGGCCAGGATGGTCTCGATCGCTTGACCTCGTGATCCGCCCACCTTGGCCTCCCATAGTGCTGGGATTACAGGCGGGAGCCACCACACCTGTACCTTATACCCACTTTTAATACATGCTAGGTAAGAACCAGATTATTCAGAAATAGCTAGAAAATGGGCAGTAACTTTGAGTGTTGCCATGGCAAGGGGCGGTAGTTTGGGGTGCTGCCATGGCAACAGTAGACTCTCTTGGTGCTGGTGGGGGTGTCTTATGGTGACGAGCAGCAAAGATGTGCTGGTGGTGCCTTTAATCTTGTCCAGAGATGAGATGAGATGAGACAGGAAGCTGTTTGCTTCCTATTGTCTCAGAATCATGTAGACCCTGTCACATGTCCAGAGATGAGTCCTGCCTGCCTTCTTCCTCACTGCCAATGAAATGTGAGCCAAAGTGATGAGTTGCTTCCCCAAGAACTGGAACATAGATGCGCCTGAGACCCAGTGTCAGTCTATTAGATGAGGACAATGCCCTAAGTAACAACCTAGCAATGAGATGAGAAGAAGCAGGATCCCCGAAGGACTGTGTGTAAAACAGCTCCTCCCTGCCAATCTGGACTGCTCATGGCCAACTATTGTGTGAAAGAGAGGTAACCATCTCTCCTCCATAAGCCACTGTATCTGGGGGTCCTTTTTGTCTTTTTGTTTTGTTTTTGAGACAGAGTCTCGCTCTGTTGCCCAGGCTGGAGGACAGTGGCACGATCTTGGCTCACTGCAACCTCCATCTCCTGGGTTCAAGCAATTCTCCTGCCTCAGCCTCCCAAGTAGCTGGGACTACAGGCGTGCGCCACCACGCTCAGCTAATTTGTGTATTTTTAGGAGAGACTATATCTATATCTATTTAAGAAAATGAAGTCTCAGTTACCTTATTTGTGAGATGGGAACAATAATAGTAACCAGCTCACTGGGTTGTCGTGAAGATTAAATGAACTAGTCTACTGTTAGGGCAAAGGTTAAGCACTATAACAAGCCTGGGTGTGGTGGCTCACACCTGTAATCCCAGCACACTGAGAGGCAGAGGTGGGTGGATCACCTGGGATCAGGGGTTCGAGACCAGCCTGGCCAACATTGTGAAACCCTGTCTCTATTAAAAATACAAAAATTAGCTGAGCATGGTGGTGGGTGCTTGTAATCCTAGCTACTTGAGAGGCTAAGGAAGGAGAATTGCTTGAACCCGGGAGGTGGAGATTGCAGTGAGCTGAGATTATACCACTGCACTCCAGCCTGGGAGACAGAGTGAGAAACTATTTCAAAAAAAAATAAAAAAAGAAGAGCTCTAACAAAAAGGGCCTGGCCAGGTGGTGGCTTACACCTGTAATCTCAGCACTTTGGGAGGCTGAGGTGGGCAGATCATGAAGTCAGGAGATGGAGACCATCCTGGCTAACATGGTGAAACCCCGTCTCTACTAAAAATATTTTTTAAATTAGCCAGGCATGGTGACACGCACCTGTAGTACCAGCTACTCAGGGGGCTGGGGCAGGAGAATCACTTCAACCTGGGAGGCAGAGGTTGCGGTGAGACAAGATTGCGCCACTACACTTCAGCCTGGGTGACAAAGCAAGACTCCATCTCAAAAAAAAAAAAAAAGAAAGAAAAGAAAGGAAAGAAAGAAACTCTCCAGATTCCCAAGTTCTAGTCTCAGATATCTAAATGACAAGTAATAGCTTCCTAAAATTTTTTTCCCTTTCTGTACTGTTCCCTTCTCCTGGAAATTAGTTGGATTCATATATTCAGTTTTCTTAATAGGCAAATTCTCTTTCAAGCTTTGGATCTCTCCTAGGCAGGTGTCACACTTCCAAGGAGCAGTTACCATGAAATTGTGAAATATGATGCCACTTTCTGGAGATCGTGTGACAGCTGTCTCACCCTCTGTCTTTTCTTCCTCTAGCTCTGTAACCCAAAATAACATTCAATGAGGCTGCTTGGGAAAGGTGACTTGTCGTTCTGTGCTGTTTCAACAGCAAATATCGACTACAATGAGATAGAAACACCCTCAGCCTGGGGGAATATTATAATCAATAGCGAAAAACTGTTTCAGCACCCAAAACACTTGGGAAGTGTATCCTTGTTGCAAATTCAACTTCAGCCTCAAAAATCATCACATTCTAAAAGCAAGCCAAGGGGTGGTTGCGGTGGCTCATGCCTATAATTCCAGCACTTTGGGAGGCCAAGGCAGGAAGATCACTTGATGCCAGGAGTTTGAGACAAGCTTAGGCAACACAGGAAGACCCTGTCTCTGTAATCCCAGCACTTGGGAGGCCAAGGTGGGCAGATCGCTTGAGGCCAGGAATTCGAGACCAGCCTGGCCAACATGGGGAAACCCTGTCTGTATGAAAAATACAAAAATTAGCCAGTATGGTGGTGTGCACCCATAGTCTCAGCTACTCCGGAGGCTGATGCAGAGTTGCTTGAACCTGAGAAGCAGAGACTGCAGTGAGCCAAGATTGTGCCACTGCATGCCAGCCTGGGTGATAGAGTGAGACTGTCTCAAAAAAAAGTTAAAATAATTAGACTGGCATGGTGGCATGTGCCTGTAGTCCTAGCTATCAAGGCAAGAAGATTGCTGGAGTCCAGGAGTTCAAAGTTACAGTGAGCTATGATCAAGCCACTGCACTCCAGCCTGGGCTACAGAATAGGACCCTGTCTCAAAAAAAGAAAAAAAAAAAAGCAATGAAAAGGTAAGGTGCCAAGTGCCAGGGGAGTTTATTGGTGACTCTGGGATGTCCAAGGATAAATCTGGCTTCAAACATGACTAGATCCAGGGCTGCCAAAGATAACATCAGGACTCACACTCTCTCCATCTGTCAGTTCTGCCACCTACAGGACCTCCGTCTCTCCCATAACCAGCATGAGAGCTATGGTAGATAGGATTGTATGGGAGCTATGGTAGATCAGATTACATTTTTTAAATTTATTTATTTTTGAGAATTTATTTTTGAGACAGAGTCTCAATCTGCCCCCCAGGCTAGAGGGCAATGGCACAATCTTGGCTCACTGCAACCTCTGTCTCCTGGGTTCAAGCGATTCTCCTGCCTGAGCCTCCCCAGTAGCTGGGATTACAGGCACATGCCACCATACCCAGCTAATTTTTGTATTTTTAGTATAAGTAGAATTTTTGATGCCATGAAAGAAGTAGCACTCAAATATAAATTTACTCAGCAAGGCAGTTTATTTCTATAGAAGGGTGCAGCTCACAGATGGACCAATGGTGATAGCACATTTGGATAAGGGAGGAAAAGGGGTACTTACATCTGACAGGGGTTGCCCCTACTGCTGTGTCGTTCCCCTGTTGGCTGGGGTTAGACCGCATAAGCTAGACTAATCCTGATTGGCTATTTTAAAGAGAGCAGGGGTCCGAGCTGGAGTGGCAGGGTAGGTGTTTTGGCAGGAAGGATGGTTACAGGCGGGTCAGAGCAGGTAGCCAGGGGTGACCTAGGTCAAAGAAGGTGACTGGAGCAGGTGCCTGGAGCAGGTGACCGGGATGAGTCAGGACAGAGCAGGGGCTGGGGGAACAGATGTGAACTACTGATTAGAACCGGTGGAGAAGGTTGTTTACTGGAATTACAAGGACAAGGACTTTAAAATCAAGAATTAAAGAATAAGAGAGCTGAATATACTGACATACTGATTCTTTGAAGAGAAACTTGGGGTTCATTATATCTAAGTAGAGATGGGGGTTTCACTAGGTTGGCCAGGCTTGTCTTGAACTCCTGACCTCAAGTGCTCCACCAGCCTTGGCCTCCCAAAGAGCTGAGATTACAGGCATGAGCCACCATGCCTGGCCGAATTGCATTTTTAGAAATGCAATATATCTACACTCAGCATGTGACTGTGCAGAGCCCTCCTACTGTGGGTAGTATATCTCCCCACCACGTTGATGGGCTTGGTCATGTGACTTCCTCTGGCCTATGGGATGTCAGCACATGTAAAGGCGCCCGCAGGACTTAGCTGATCTCTTTCACTCAAGTATTCTGCCAGGTTTTAAAGAGCATGCCCCAGGGAGTTGCTTACCGTTTTTTTTTTTTTTTTTTTTTTTTTTTTTTTGGTTTGTGTCTCGCTCGGTTGCCCAGGCTGGAGTACAGTGGCACAATCTCAACTGACTACTATCCCCACCTCCCCAGTTCAAGTGATTCTCCCGCCTCAGCCTCCCTAGTAGCTACCGTGCACCACTATGCCCAGCTAATTTTTGTATTTTTAGTAGAGACGGGGTTTCACAGTGTTGGTCAGGCTGGTCTCAAACTCCTGATATTGTGATCCACCTGGGAGCTGTTTACCCTTATCCTGAGAATTATCAAATGCGGAACAGAGTAAACCCAACCTTGGACTTGGCACCAAGGGAACCCAACCAATCCAACAGCCTGAACCGGAGCCATTTATCCAAGTCATGAATGGCTCAGTTAAACCATACTGGACCTGCAGACCCACGAGCATAAGAATAAAGGCTTACTGTGAGTTAGCAAGCCTCTGCATTTTGGGTGGTTTGTTACATGACATTATTATAGTAACAGCTGAAGAAGCATTGCATAAGCATCCAGCAGCCACATGGCAACTGAGTCATTATTCACATGCTACTCAACGTTCACCTGAAAGAATGTCATTCATCACTTGCACCCAGAGCCAACACCAGCAAAAGAAAGAAAATCTCATAAGAAAATGCCACCTAAAAGCCGGTGTGGTGACACATGCCTGTGGTCCCAGCTACTTGGGAGGTGGAGGCAGGAAGATTGCTTGAGCCCAGGAGGTCGAGGTGGCAGTGAGCCATGTTCATGCCACTGCATTCCAGCCTGGGGAACAGAGTGAAACCCTGTTCTCTCCAAAAAAGATTATTATCCTACTATTGATAAATATTTGAGCTTCAAGTTTTGGCTAAACAAGCCTGCTGTGAATATTCTTCTACACATGTTTTGGTGCATATAACCACTTTTTTTTTTTTTTTTAGATGGAGTCTCGCTGTGTCACCCAGGCTGGAGTGCAGTGATGCAATCTCAGCTCACTATAACCTCTGCCTCCTTGGTTCAAGTGATTCTCCTGCCTCAGCTTCCTGAGTAGCTGGGACTACAGGCGCCCGCCACCATGCCCAGCTAATTTTTGTATTTTAGTAGAGACAGGGTTTCACCATGTTGGCCAGGATGGTCTCAATCTACTGACCTCGTAATCCACCTGCCTCGGCCTCCCAAAGTTCTGGGATTACAGGCATGAGCCACGAGCCCAGCCTAGAGGCAGGAGGATTTCTTAAGCCCAGGAGGCTGAGGCTGCAGTGAGCCGTGTTCATGCCACTGCACTCCAGCCTGGGTGACAGAGCAAGACTCCGTCTCAAAAAAGACTTATTATCCTACTATTGATAGATATTTGAGTTTCCAGTTTTGGCTAAATAAGCCTGCTGTTGAACATTCTTCCACATGCGTTTTGGTGCATATAACTACCTATCTCTATTGACATATACCGAGGTGTAGAATTGCTAGATTGTAAGACAAATGCATATTTAGCTTTAATGGATCCTTCCAGTTTTCCAAAGCGGCCACACTAATTTTCACTCCTATCAGTAATGTGTGAGCATTCCTTCCCATCACTCCACATCTTCACCCACACTTAGTATTTATTGTCAGTCCTTTTATTTATTTATTTATTTATTTTTATTTTTGAGACAGAGTTTCACTCTCATCACCCAAGCTGGAGTGCAATGGCGCAATCTCTGCTCACTGCAACCTCTGCCTCCCAGGTTCAAGCAATTCTCATGCTTCAGCCTCCTGAGTGGTTGGGATTACAGGTGCATGCCACCACACCTGGCTAATTTTTGTGTTTTTAGTAGAGACGAGGTTTCACCATGTTGGCCAAGCTGGTCTCAAACTCCTGACCTCAGGTGATCCTCCAGCCTTGGCCTCCCAAAGTGCTGGGATTACAGGCATGAGCCACTGGGCCTGGCCACGTCAGTCCTTTTAATATTAGCCATTCTGATGGAGATATAGTTAATTTGTATTTCTCTACTCAGCAAGGGTGTTAAGTACCTTATTGTATATTGGTCACTTTTTCTTATTTATTTATTTTGAGATGGAGTCTTGCTCTGTTTCCCAGGCTGGAGTGCAGCACCACAGTCTTGGCTCACTACAAGCTCCCCCTCCCAGGTTCAAGCGATTCTCCTGCCTCAGCCTCCTGAGTAGCTGAAATTACAGGTACACACCACCACATCCGGCTAATTTTTTGTATTTTTAGTAGATACAGCATTCACCATGTTGGCCAGGCTGGTCTCAAACTCCTAACCTCAAGTAATCTGCCCATCTCAGCCTCACAAATTGCTGGGATTAGGGGTGTGAGCCACCATGCCCAGCCTGTTTTTTTTTTGAAATGGTCTCACTCTGTCACCCAGGCTGGAGTGGAGTAGTACGATCATAGCTCACAGCAGCCTCAACCTCCCAGGCTCAAGCAATCCTCCACATCAGCCTCCTGAGCAGCTGGGACTATAAACAGATACTACTATACCTTGCTAATTTTTTTTTTTTTTTTTTTGGTAGATATGGGGTCTCACTGTGTTGCCTAGGCTGGCCCTGAACTCCCAGATTCAGGCAATTCTCCCACCTTGGTCTCCCCAAGTGTTGGAATTACAGGCATGAGCCACTGCAACTTTGTTTTTTTGAGACAGAGTCTCGCTCTGTTGCCCTCCGCCTTCCAGATTCAAGTGATTCTCCTGCCTCAGCCTCCCGAGTAGCTGGGATTACAGGCCCACACCACCACGCCTGGCTAATTTTTGTATTTTTAGTAGAGACGGAGTTTCATCATGTTGGTCAGGCTGGTTTAGAACTCCTGACCTTGTGGTCTGCCTGCCTCAGCCTCCCAAAGCACTGGAATTACAGGCATGAGCCACTGTGCCCGGTCCTACAACTCTAACATTAATGTTGCCTTCAAAGGCAGTTGGGCCACATGCAATTTTGGCCTCTGTCCTACCTTTCTAACCTACACCCTGTACAAGGTGCAACTCCACTGTAAGAAAAACCGCAGCTCCTCAAATATCCCATGTGCTGCCTACATTTCCCAGTATCCCTTGCGCTTTGATTAGCATCATGTGATTAGTTTTGGCGAATGGGCTGTAAGCATAAATGACACATGCCATTTCCAGACTGAAGCAGTGAAAAACTAGCATTCCTCCTCTCTCCCTCTTTCCTCTGCCCAATAACCTTGGAAACTGTCAGGTCTCCATATGCAAGCCTGGAGCCTGAAAGTCTGAAGTCCTGCCTGCCTCAGCTGATGTCTCCCACCCACTGCCTGCATGTGCCATTGTCCCTGATCACCAGTGGAGCTTCCCTGACAAGCCCCTCACCCAACCCTGCCATCTTAACTGTTCTTATGATAATGTAAATACCTCTCACCCAACCCTGCCATTGTAACGACTTACTCTGCAACACCTCTGGCCCCCAAAACACTACCCAAACCTATAAAACCAACTCTTATCCCACTGCCCTTCACTAACACCCTTTTTGGCCTTAGCCCACCTGCACCCAGGTAAATAAACAGCCATGTTGCTCACACAAAGCCTGTTTGCAGGGTCTCTTTGTTCAATGCACATGTTTTTAACATTTGGTGCCGAAATCCGGGATGGGGAATTCCTACGGGAGACCAAACCCCCGTCCCTGTTCTTGTGCTCCCTCCATGAAGAGCTCTACTTACCGACCTGGGGTCATCAGCCCAGCCACAGACGCACACCACGGGCTACTTTGGTAAGCAGTCTTTTTCGCTTTCCCATCCTTTTGTCTTTTTCTTTCCACTTCCTCTCCCTTTCAGTTTCGTCCTTTTTCCACCGCAAAGACAAGGAAAATCAGGTAAACCAGGTTCTTCCGTGTGGTTCAGGATCAGAAAAAATCCTACGTAGGTCACGGATCCGGGGACCCAGTTTCCCCAGGGGTTTGACTCTCG
>CAUYQU010012195.1:0-28907 GCA_963574635.1 Cheracebus regulus
AGGCTGATTTCTTCCCGTCATTGTAATTTTATCCATCTGTCGTCTTTGTAATTGCCAACTTTCAATTTAGGTCTCTGAGTGGATGTCCAATTTGTTGATTCTCAACACCGAAATCTGAGCCACCCACTGCACCGGCTAAAACAGCGGCATTAAGATTCGTGGTGCTTTTCTGCTCGGGGATCTCCGGTCTGGCTTCCCTCTTGAGTCCTTATTTCAATCATGTAAGTAGGCGACGCTGTCTTCCCAGAGATCCCAAGGTCGATCAAAAGGGAAGCTAGTCCCGTTTACTCTGCACTGAGAACTGCCGCGCCGAAGCGCCGGCCAAACCGCCACGCCGGCCACAAGAGTCTCACTGGCGACCCGTGGGGCTCCTCTGCTGGGAATCTCCTAGTCCGTAAGCAACAAAGTTCGTCTAAAATGTGGCATCCTCTCGTTCTGTGTGCTTTTTCTGGGAGCTACAATCCTGAGCTGCTAGTAGTCGGCCATCTTGGATCTCTCTCCTGGCCTTGAAGTTTTTTGCTTGGGGTCCCCATATTGTACATAGCCACTGGGCCAATGGGCCCACAAGACACTTCACTATAGGGTTCTTTTATTTAGTAGGGCAGTATATATCAAACAATTAGCCTTAGACCATCATCCTTCTAAATCTCTCAAATATAATAAATCATCACTAATGCACTTAGCTGCTTAGCAGCCTTTTCAACAAGTTGTGAACACCAGCACTCCCATGATGCTTGCAGCTTTCCGTGTGAAATGGAGATAAAGTGATTGTTGAAAGCCCTTATAGTCTCACACATACAAAGTGAACTTTGCTGCTTTTTTGGAAAAGTCTTTTGCAGAAACATAGACATATAATAAAAGTTCACATTTTCGAAAAAGATGACTACACAGAGATTGGTGAGTCAAGCAAATGGTGGACATTAGTAATGTGGCCCTCACTTGGTCAAGATGGTGTTTGGGTATCTTCCCAACCTGTCTTTCCCGCTTCGTAACTGCATGTTTAGAAATCTGGAAACTTTTAGTCCTTATAACTAGACCATCAGCTGTAGAATTACACCATCAAATGATTTCTTGGAATAGCATACTTTCCTCTGAAGGAATGATTAAATCTTTTCCTCCTAATTTTTCTTTAGGTAATGGGGAGGAATTCTTAAATGTGTTGATTAGATATGTGAATCTCTATAAGGGATTCTGAAAGAAAATGGAGCAAAGAGTAAAATACTTATTAAAGCGGTAGAGAGAAGGCAGTGGAAGAGAAAGTATATGTTGTTTTACATAAACTAAAAACAGACACTTCACAAGTGCTTCAAATATATGCTAATCTGAACCCTAAGAAATTTTTTGGAGGCTACATTTCTCACATGTTTTAAAATGACTTCTGAAACTACTTCTGCTCTGTTGGGGAACTCAGATAAGGAATCTAATGCTGCTAGCTAATTGTCGAAGATGATTGGGGGTAAAAAAGAAATTCAGAGATGGAACACAGCAAGGTGTTGGTACTGATTCCACACCCATTTATTGAGTTGTAATTTAGAAGGTGCTATTACGGAGCTTAATTATTTCAACGTCAGAATTTTCTTATCCAGATTTAAGGCACCTAGATAAGCTCCTGATATATAATTTTTTTCTAGTGTAAGTCTGAAGTGACCCAAAAAACCATAACATCAAATTGAAAGGCTTTATTGTTTGATGCATGTAACCAACCTTATCATTACTTACAGTCTGTGGCCTTTGAATCCGTCCTGTTATTTTACTGCCTGTGAGATTAATCTTTAAAAAGTGTTGCTGGGAGTATCTGGATGATGTGGAAGCAGAACTTGGGGAGTATTGAGCCTGAGATATAAGGCCTATAAAGTTAAAAATGTTAAATTATATATCTGGTTGCAATGGATAAGCCTAGATTATTTTTATTTCTATTTACTTTTTTTTTTTGAGAGGGGATCTCACTCTGCTGCACAGGCTAGAGTGCAGCAGCACCATCATAGTTCACTATAACCTCAAACTCCTGAGGTTTCATTCATAAAATTTAGAGCTTAAAATTGGCATCTAACTCAGCTTAATCAATTTTTTCTTTTCAGCTTCATTAATTTTGAAGAAATATGTCAAAACCTGGAGAGAGTTTTTTGCCTGATAGTCATATGACCAAGTAAAAGAGAAGGAGAGACTTGGACTATGGTAGGTAGAAGTGGATAGACTGAGAGCTATTCAAATTAGTAGGAGTTGGGAATTAACTGGATTTGCAGGATGGCAAAGAATAGCTCCCACATTTCTGGCTTAAGCAACTGGATATTTGGCACTACCATTTGCTGAGACAGCATCTCCCCAACCCCAAAAGTAGTCAAGAAGGGAAAAGGATAGGAAGATGAGTTCCATTTGACCTGTTGAACTGGTGAGCCTGAGACGCATGAATGCAGACATTATTCAGTGCATATATGGGCCACTGGATATATGGGTCTACAGCTCATTGGAGAGTTTTGAGCTGCAGATATAGACTTGGCAAACGATGAACATACGCAGTTATCCAGAAAAGGTGAGATGAGAGGAGAAGGGGCCAGGAAGATCCCTGAACAACTTCAGTGTTTACAGGTTAGACACAGGAGGAGGAACCGGAAAAGGAGACAGAAAAAGCAGCCAGAGAAAGAGGAGAGAAACCTCTAGGAGCAGTGCCTGGGAAATGATTAGAAGGGTGTGGTCAGCTGTTTCAAATGCTGCTGAGACGAAACCAGTGAGAACTCAGCAGTGTCCTTTGGACTTGGTGACAGAAGTCAAGGTGATCTTGGCAAGAGCAATTGCAATGAAATAGTGGTGAGAAAAATCAGATTGCTGGTGGTGTGGTAGAGACCTATACTTGGCCCTCAATTGCGAATCTCCCCTCTCTTATTAGAAATAGACCTCACATGTTTTGTTCACACAGTGTCCTAGAATAAAAACTATATTTCCCAGTCTCCTTTGTGCAGTCTTGGAGCTAAGTGCTGGCCAATGGGATATATGCAGAAATGTCACAAGTGACTTGCAGGAAGCATTCAGGCTTCAAGGGAGGGGTGGGCCCTTCTTGCCTTCCTCCTTCCTATTGGCCAGAAAGCTTAAGCGGCCATCTTGGACCATGAGGTGATGAGCAGCATTTGAAAGCCACAAGTTGAGAATGGCAAACCTGAGAGGAATTAAGTGAAGTGAATCACAAAAGTGAGTATAGGCAGCTCTTTTAAGAAGTCTGACTGGGAAGAGAAAGGCCAGTGGCAGGGGAAGGAATATGTTGTCCAGGGTTGCGGGGGGGTGTTATTTTACAGTGGATTTTATGATCCTGGCGCATACATGATCAGTAAGTAATTGTTGGTTGCAGGATTAGAGGGATGCGTGGACAAGAAATACAAGTATGTAGAAAAGAAGCAGATAGTTCAGGGCCCCTGAGAACGTGGCAGCAGATGGGCCCTTTACATAGGGACTGGCCTGGGGAAGAAGAGGGGCACCCTTTCCACGTTCACAGGCGGGAGGAGAAGCAGAGTACAGATTGGGTGAGCTGGGAGGCAGGGAGAAGATGGCGTTCCTGTCCGAGGGTCTCTACTTTCTCTATGAAGTGGGAGATGAAAGGAAGACGGGCTGCAGGGGAATGTACGAAGGTCTGAGGAGATAAGGCAGATTTAAAAACAGTTGGCTGGCCAGGTGCGGTGGCTCCCACCTGTAATCCCAGCACTTTGGGAGGCCGAGGCAGGTGGATCACAGGGTCAGGAGATTGAAACCATCCTGGCCAACATGGTGAAACCCCGTCTCTACTAAAAAAAAAAAGTACAAAAATTAGCTGGGCGTGGTAATGGGCGCCTGTAATCCCTGCTACTGGGGAGGCTGAGGCAGGAGAATCACTTGAACCCGGGAGGCAGGGGTTGCAGTGAGCCGAGTTCATGCCATTGCACACCAGCCTGAACAACAAAGCGAGACTCCATCTCAAAAAAACAAACAAAAACAGTTGCTGCAGAGAGGAAAAAGCAAGCTGACCCAATCCTTAGCTCCAGTGGAGGAATAGGTGAGCTGGGCCTAAGCCAACCAAGCACAGGCATGTTAGTCTGCGGCTCCAGTGATTTGTTCAAAATTGGCAACATGACCCAAGTCAGTCCAGGCAGAGCCCAATTCTTTTTAACTGTCCCACCTCCACACCCTGCTCCTGCCATGCTGAGTGTGAACAGAGATGGAAGCTACAGAGGTGGCTGTCATCTTGCTTCCCAAGGGCCCCACTTCCCTTCTGCTCCCAGCCTCCTCGGAGCCCAGAGATGGCGAGAGTGAAACAGTCCTTATGAAGTAGTTCAAACCTTGAGGAAGCTGCCTTTAGTCAGCCCTCCTCTGAACATTTTGCAGTTTTATGAGCCAAGTGGTTTCATTTTTTCCTTAAGCATTTCTAAAACAATTGCTTTAGAAAAAAACTGTCACTTCTCAGGAGTTGCAAGATCCTAGGGAAATAAAGAGAGCTCGCCCCTTGAGTGCACCTGTTTCTGACCTGGGAGGCAGGGATGCTGCAGAAGACATCTGGGTCACTTTGAGACTCCAGCTGCACAACAGTGGAGGAAGGAGGAGTGGGAATATGGCTGTTACTGCTTAGCATTAACAGTATGGATGATAGCTGGCTGTGCCCTCAAACCCTTCCTCTTTCTGTACAGGGGAACAGAAGGGGACTGAAGTCCAGGACTAACCTCTACTTCCTGAAAAAGAAGCTTCTTTCCCACTCCTGCCCCCACCCCAATCCTGGGAATTGGGTCTCCCCTACCTGCCTCGTTTTTCACTCTGATTCTCCTTCTCAATGGGCAGGGTGGAGGACATGGGTGGCAGTTCACTAGGATGCATTAACCCAGGAAGGGATTAGAAAGATCCTTGGGTAGGCTGCAGGCAGAGGGGAAAGGGAAAGAAGGAAAAAATCCCCCGGCACATGGAGAAGGCAGTGTAAGGTATAGAACTGCATAGGGTCGGGGTCTTTGTGTTGGGCTGGGGCAGCAGTAACAAACAGTGGCTGGGGCAGAGGACACCAGCTCCCCATGTCAAGTCCAGGCAGCAACCCAAAGGCAGGAAGAAGGGCCCTGTGAACCTTACTGCCAGGCCCAGCTCTGTTCTTAGTAAACCCAAAGTAACTTGATCTGTGACTTTGTGCTTCTGAAAGGCTGTGTTCTCAGCTCATTCATGCTGGAAAGTAGCCAAAAGGAAACTCTGATAAGGGGTTAAACACATGTATGCAAGTATAGTAACCAACACTTGCACAATTACTAAGTGCCACTATACTAAGTGCCAGACGGGTTATTCATTTACTCTCAGAGCAAGCCTTTGAGGTGAGTATTCCCATTTTACAGAGAGGTTAATTAACCTGTCTAAGGTCACATGGCTAGCAGTGACAGAGCCAGGGCCCGAATTTGGGCTGTTTCACCCAAAGCCCACACACTCAACTACCAGACTATGTACAGAACAGGAAAGAAGAGACGTGGCCAGTCATAACAACAGGCCAATCATGGTTTGGTGATATTTGGTGATATTTCTGACAGTCAGATCTAGAAGAGAACTTAGAATGTATTTAGTCCTCATCTTAAAAAGGAGGAAGCTGGTTTAGACACATCCTGGGACCTGGCCTCGGCTCCACGCTGCCTGTTGACTGCACTGCTCAAAGAGCTATGTTGATTGTTATTTTCAAGGACACCCCAAACCCCCAGCACTCAAGAATCATAACATACTTTATGAATGACTCTGAGAAATGGGGTCATTGGTATCCCAAAGCATTAAGGTATCTCAAAATCCAATGAACTGGTCCTGGACCAGTTGTTGTTGTTTGTTTTCTGAGACAGTCTTGCTCTGTTGCCAGGCTGGAGTACAGTGGCACAATCTCGGCTCACTGCAACCTCCATCTCCTGGGTTCAAGTGAATCAAGTGATTCTTCTGCCTCAGCCTCCCGAGTAGCTGGAATTATAGGCATGCACCACCACGCCCAGCTAATTTTTGTATTTATAGTCAAAATGGGGTTTCATCATGTTGGCCAGGATGGTCTCGATCTCCTGAACTCGTGATCCACCCACCTTAGCCTCCCAAAGTGCTGGGATTACAGGCATGAGCCACCACACCCGGCTGGTACCAATTTTTTATGACTGAAACCATTTAGTATTGGATGTCAGTACTCCAAGGTACTAAAGTAGGACGTTTTGACTGTAAATCAAAATTAATGTTTATTCATTCATGTGTCATTCAACAAACATTGTGGAGAACCCACTCAATAACTATCCAGTGTTATTTGAGTCCCTGAGACCCTCTTCAATTCAGACCCCAGAGACTGGGAGGGTTTTCTAGCCAGAACAGGGGGTAACCTTACCACCTGGCGAGCCCGTGGGGACAGCTGACTGCTGGGCATCATGAAGCTGACTCTGCAGCTCCTCTACACGCTGGAGAGCATCCAGCTTCATGCTGCGTTCCTTGGTAAGCCGGGCTCTCATCTGAGGGGAAAATGAGAAGCAGAGATGTTTTGTGCTTTCATTGCCTCAGTTCACAGGGGGTTCCTGGGGAGAATGAGGGTTCCAGGTTACCCTGAAAAGAGAATCAGCTCTTAAAGTCCTGGTTAGGCTAAACTCAGCCTTCTAAGAATCAAGAGCTTCAGGAAGATGAACTTAACCAAGAAGGAACAAAGGCAGTCCATGGAATCCCTTATACCTTATAATAGCTAGGAGCTTATTCACAAGGTTATATCTTTCATGTTTATTTCATCAGATGGGTAGAGGAAGAGGGGAGTGAGGGCCCAGTGTACACAAGATCTTGGAGGCATAGTCATGGCATCTACACTGAGGACCTGTCAGAGCCCCCGGACAGTTTCAAATGGAGGAAAGACTTGATCTCTCTCCTAGATCTCTGCTCTCAGCTCAGCATCTGCTGGGAATGCCCTACCCACCTCCAGAAGCAACCTTTGTATTTCCTTGTGTGGCTCTCCCCGTGCACGGCCAGCCCACACTCCCCAGCCAGACAGGGCCCGAGTCCTAAGTGCATCTTGTCTGCACAGATCACAGGTGGTTTTGCTTTTTCCATTTATCATCTCCTCATTGTTTTTACTTGTAGAAGAGTAATACATACTATATTAATACAAACTATAGTTTGAAGAGTACCCCCCAAATTTCATGTCCACCTGGAACCTCAGAATTGTGACCTTATCTGGAAATAGGGTCTTTGCAGATGGACTTGTTAGGATGAGGTCATACTGGATTTAGAGTGAGCCCTGGATCTACTGACTGTTGTCCTTATAAGAAGATAGGATAAAGATACAGACACTCAGAGGAGCACAGAGGAAGAAGGCTCTGTGATGACAGAGGCAGGATTGGAGTGAGGTAATTAGAAGTCAAGGAATGCCAGGGACCAAAATGTGACTCAGAAGAGACATGGAACAGATTCTTCCTCAAAGCTCCAAAAGGAGCCAGCTTGCCAGCACATCCGTTTCAGACTTCTGGCCTCCCGAGCTGTGAAGGAATATGTTTTTATTCTATTAAGCCACCCAGTTTGTGTTAATTTATTAAGGCAACCCTAGGAAATGAATACACGTGCTAATCTCAAGCATTCAGCCATGTGTGTTGTACAATCTCAAGCATTCATCAATGTGTGTTGTACGTCCCACTCCGCCTGTACAGACCCAGCCAGAAGGCCCCCACATAGGCTTGCCCTAAAAGTTAAAGTGGGCTCTTCCTTATGTCCAGGGGCTCCCAAGCATAGTTTAAATTTCAGATTACCAGAGCTCCAGAGTTAGGAAAACATCCTAATATAAACTAGGTCCAAAGTCCCTCTTCAGACTACAGGGATTTGTGTAGGATCCTCATTCCCTATGAGCAAGTGCCAAGAAAACGTCAAAATTTCCTGAGCCAGGCTGGTACTGGGAAACTTGAGAAATACCAGCAAGGAAGCACACTTCCTCAGGACCTCCTTGTCACTCACCCCCAGGTCCCAGAGGCCGATGCAGTGACTTGCCCAAGGCCACACAGCCAGGATTTGAGTCCAGGTTTATGTTTCCAAAGCTGTCTACCTTCACATTCCCAGCAAAAATATAAACAGCCAACATCTACTGAGAGCTATGTACTACACCCTGGTTTTGCTGTTGTTTGTTTAAGACAAGGTCTCATTCTGTCATCCAGGCTGGAGTGCAGTGGCCCAATCTTGGCTCACTACAACCAGGTTCAAGTGATCCTCCCACCTCAGCCCTCCAAGTAGCTGGAACCACAGACACACACCACCACCCCTGGCTAAATTTTGTATTTTTTGTAGAAACTGGGTTTCGCCATGTTGCCCAAGGAATCCTCCCACTTCGGCCT
This sequence comes from Cheracebus regulus, assembly GCA_963574635.1. NCBI lineage: Eukaryota > Metazoa > Chordata > Mammalia > Primates > Pitheciidae > Cheracebus > Cheracebus regulus. The sequence continues at coordinate 8,304 of CAUYQU010012195.1, forward strand.
CCCAAAATGCTGGGATTACAGGAGTGAGCCACCGCACCTGGCCTGTTTATTTTTGTTAATTAAAAAAAATTTTTTTAGAGACAGGGTCTTACTCTTTCAAGTACAGTGGCATAATCGTAGTTCACTGCAGCCTTGAACTCCTGGGCTTAAGCGATCCTCCTGCCTTAGCCTCCCAAGTATCTGGGACTACAGGCACATGCTGCCATGCCTGTTTTAGGCACGGTTTTAAGGGCTTCATTTGAATTACCTACTTTCTTAATCTAATCATCCCTCAAATCCAATGAAGTGAGTACATTATTTCCATTGTACTGATGAAGAAACCAAGGCACAGAAAGACCACAGACCTTGCCTGAAGCCACGGAGCTGGAGGGCTGGGGGAATGAGCCATTCAGTTCCCTTCCAGGGCCTGTGCTCTAAATCAGTGGTCCCTAACCTTTTTTGGCACCAGGTACCAGTTTCATAGAGGACAATTTTTCCACAGGGGTAGGGGTGAATGGTTTCAGGATGAAGCTGTTCTACCTCAGATCATCAGGCATTAGCTAGATTCTCATGAGTGGGCAACCTAGATCCCTCAAAGGTGCAGTTCACAATAGGGTTTGTGCTCCTGTAAGAATCTAATGCCTCGGCTGCTCTGACAGGAGGCGGAGCTCAGGCAGTTATGCTCAGTCACTGGCTGCTCATCTCCTGCTGTGAGGCCTAGTTTCTAACAGGCTATGGCCCCCTCCCTGTCCACAGCCTGGGGGTTGGGGACCCCTCCTCTAAGTGAGCTCAACCAGGTACGGGCAACAGGCTAGGACACCGAGGCTCTCTGAGGTCAGACAGTAAATATCCGCCCATGGAGTCAGAGACTGAAGATGGATTAAAGAAGCCTCTTCCGGCTGGAAAGGGTGATGGGGTTCGGGTGGGCAGGCGCATGGTCTTGCTGGCTGAGGATTGCTGTTTAGGGTAGGTAGGCGTAGGGACACTTGAGCCCTCAGGAGAGCTGGAGGGGTACTCTCCAAAGGGTCTATGGCTTTTACATACATATGCTGAAGTGCACATTTGTTGAGAGAAACCTCAAAGTATTTCTTTTGACCACCTCTAGAATCTCTGCCATGAAACAATTAATTCACTAGAGAAAACTTTGAAGAAAGCGATCTACAAACTTCCCTATTTTTTGGTGGCTTTTAGAAATGCATAATTTATGGGACAAAATTGGGATGCCAAATTTTTCTTATGGGTTCAGTCACACTTTGTTTACTTTTCATGCAATAAATATGAAATTCTAATTTTCTTTTATTCTAAAGCTACTCATTTTCTCTCTCCATTTCTATACAAATATTTTCTTTAGCTTTTCCTCGATTCAAATTTTAATCTGTTTTGTCATTTATTTGTGTAGATAGAATTCTCCTTATTGATCTCTTCCTTGAGCATTTAAAACACTTGACCGGGGCTGGGCACGGTGGCTCATGCCTGTAATCCCAGCACTTTGGGAGGCCAAGCAGGCAGATAACCTGAGGTCAGGAGTTTGAGACTAGCCTGACCAACATGGTGAAACCCCATCTCTACTAAAAATACAAAAATTAGCTGGGTGTCAGGGTATGTGCCTGTAGTCCCAGCTACTCAGGAGGCTGTGGCCGGAGAATTGCTTGAACCTGGGAGGTGGAGGTTGCAGTGAGCCGAGATCACACCACTGCACTCTAGCCTGGGTAACAGAGTGAGATTCTGTCTCAAAAAAAGAAAAAAAAAAAACAAAAAACACTTGACCAATAATTTGCCTTTCAATTTCCATCTCCTTCTATCTCTGGTGAATGAATTAAGTGATTTGCTCATTCAATAGATATGTGTGAGGTGCCTGCTTTTGAAGTTACTATTTCTTTTCTCTTTTTATTGAATTACATTGTTTTCTGCTTTGTTGAAATTTGTGTTAATCCATATGTACATTCTAGTATTCCCTTCTATTTCTTTGTTGTTAGGTATACTTAACAAAATACATTGGATCTGCAAACCACTTTTGCCTTTCATTTTTGTCTCTGCAGTTCCTGAAACACTTGAATAAAATCTTCTTGTCACAGCCTCCATTAACACCTGCTGCTGGCCGGGCGTGGTGGCTCAAGCCTGTAATCCCAGAACTTTGGGAGGCTGAGGCAGGTGGATCACGAGGTCAGGAGTTCAAGACCAGCCTGGCCAAGTTAGCAAAGCCCTGTCTCTACTAAAAATACAAAAAAATTAGCCGGGTGTGGTAGCGGCGACTGTAATCCCAGCTACTTGGGAGGCCGAGGGGCAGAGAACTGTTGAACCTGGGAGGCGGAGGTTGCAGTGAGCCAAGATTGCACCACTGCACTCCAGCCTGGGCAAAAGAGCAAGACTCCATCTGGAGAAACAAACAAAAAGACAAAACAAAAAAAATTGCTTGCTGCTTTTCCAGGTTACTTCTTGGAATTTTCTAATAGATTCCTAGTTCAAAGATGAGAGTTTGGTAGAAACAAGTTTTTCCAGTAGGTTACAGGGGTGCTGAGATTCCGAGCCCTGAGGCAGTCAAGCCACCTTGGCCTGCCCAGCAATCTCCACAGTGTGGGGAGAGACGCTCCCATTCTCCTGCACTGCCTAGAAGTGACAGAGGTTGAGAAACACTGCTGTAGAGGACAGGAGACAGGCATGGGCATGCAGGGGAGGATGCAGCAGCCCTCAGTGGGGCACCAGCTGCACTCTGGGGGGACACTCCCTTTTAATGAGGGTGAAGCTTACCTGGTGGCGGTCTCTCTTCATTTTTTTCTGCTGCAGTTGGCCCAGCTTAGAAGCCTTCTCAGCCTCTTCACTAAGGAGCTGCAGTTGCTGTTCTTTTTGCCCCACATCTTCCAAGAGCTTCTCCATGCTGGATGTTTTCATGAAATCCAGCTCCTGCTGGGTGAGAGCTTCCTGGGTCACTCTTATGTTTTAACTCCTTCAGCAGTTGAGCCTGTGGCAGGAAAAGACCAAAGGGAAGGAGGAGGCAGGGAGCCTTTTTTCCCCAGCAGAAGGCGGAAGAGGTTGAATAACATTAATAACCATCCCCTCCTCTGGGGCTCAGGGACACAACTATATGGTGTATTCCTGGGCTCTAGGAAATATGGTCCAATGATTCTGTCCTGTGCTAGCAAGAGCACCAGGGTCTAGCCTAGCGTGGCACTTACACTGAGCCCTGCAGTGACAGAGGGAAGCAGAACAGACATCAAATGCCAGGCATGTGACCACACCACTGTTCATCAGCGCCAGGGCAAATCATTTGGTCTTTTAACACCCAGACTTGGTGATATGTATGCTAGCTTACTAACCAGATGATGGTGTCTAGCACAAACATTTACACTGTCATGGAGCCTTTGTCAGGAGGTAGCCGTGGAAGTGTTTAACACCAAGGAGACGGGGCCTTGCCATATGCACAATGAGCGAGGAAAGGAGGTTCTGATTTAGGCTCTGTTTTCACTTCTAAAAATCTGAGGAAGTCAGATTCTAGATGGTTAAAGAAGGATAAGGGTAGAAATGATTTGGTTCTGTTCCAAAGTTTTTCTAATAAGTATTATCCTAAGTACTAGATGGTCAACCCTTAATTACAATATTAATAACTATTATTCATAATGGTATAACTTTACAGTTTACTATGTTTTTTACATAATTAACTCATCTGATGCAGAATCATAGAGGAATTAGGGTCCAAGATGAACAAATTAAATTTCATGCTTTAAATAAGCCTAGCTTTCCCAGGCTGTTACTTAAACTCAGCTGTTCTCACTCTAAACCTAGAGTCTCCCTGCTTCATTCATGCCCAGAGGGTTGGCAGTTAGGAACTGCTTAGGCTTAGGATGGCTTTATTTTGGTGCCAGCCCCTATCATGCAGCAGTAACTTCTGACAGTGAGACACAGTGTAGATCACTGGGAAAGGACGGAGTCTTGCGTGGGAGATAATACTGTAGTCTGGAGGCCCTCTGCTTGCCAAGGGTCGTCAACGGGAAGCATGCTTACCCCATGAAAACCTGTGTTTAAGGCAGAGGCCTAGATCACAGGATCCCCAAGACGGCCTCTAGCAAAAAGATCCTCAGAGAAACAGGGACAGACACACAAACACACACACACACACACACGCACACGGTCATGCGATGATCTTGTTTATGAGTACTGTTTTCTCATCTTAATCAAATATAAGGAAGAATAAAAGCCTTTTGGCCACTGCCCTTGGTTTTTGGGCTGGAGAGGAAGGGGAGAAGGGAAGCCCAGGTCCAGGCTGTCTTTTTCTGGTTGTGCCATCTGCTTGGTTTCACACTGTGGTGCTCTGGTGACTGCTCCTGGCAGCCACAGCACCATGTCTGGTGGCCACGTTCAGCTTTGCAGAGTGAACTGCAAAGGGAGGGAGGAAGAGGCTCTGAGGCTGGGGTACATGGCTGTCCTGCTGCTTCCGCATCCTCGCGCTGTCGGCCTGCGCCCTGGCCAGGGCCTGCCTGAGAGCCAGGACCTGCTGACGGAATAAACCCACTTCTCGCTCTGCCATTAGCTTGATGCGCAAACTCTCTTTTTTACTTTCAATAAATTCCTGTAGACATCCCAAATACAGTAAGACAGGAAATAGGTTTCCTTTCCAGATTTTTAGTTTCACAAGCAGTATCTAAATTACTTACCCTTCCATCCTTCTTTCAAACTTCTGGTAGAAAGGAGCTCCTGCTAGTCACTGCTTCCATTATTTTATTTTATTTTATTAATTTATTTATTTAGAGACAGAATCTTGCTCTGTCAACCCAGCCTGGAGTACAGTGGTGCAATCTCAGCACACTGCAACCTCTCAAGCAATTTTCCTGCCTCAGTCTCCCAAGTAGCTGAGACTACAGGTGCCTACCACCATGCCTGGCTATTTTTTTTTGTATTTTTACTAAAGATTTGGTTTCATCATGTTGGCCAGGCTGGTCTCAAACTCCTGACCTCAGGTGATCTGCCCACCTTGGCCTCCCAAAGTGCTGGAATTACAGGTGGGAGCCACTGTATCTGGCCTGCTTCCATGCTTTTAATTCAGAAGAGGGTGACATATCAGAGTAAATACTTTCAGAAACAGGATGTGAAAACTTCCAAATAGCTATCAATATGTGCTTTAGATTTAATTTGCCTTAAAACAGATTTCTTGCTTATTATTTTGTGACTTCATTTTCCTCAGATAATCATGTATGAAACCCAAAGATACGCAGTATTTTGACAAAGCAGCCTCAAGCCTTTGGTGAAGCCTTTCCTCCATCTTTTCACTTCCTTCCCTTATGCTGAATTCTCTGATCTGTTCTTTCTTGCCCCCTTTGCTTCTGCCCCGTTTCTGTTTCTCCCGAGGTTCTGACATAGACTGTTCCCAGGAAAAATCGCCAACTGTCAGATCATTCAGATGGTTGGCCCTGACACCTGACACCAGTGCCACCCATGGCTGCAGTGATACCATGGCAGCTGCAGCCATGGAGGCCTGGGGCCAGCCACCCTGGGGACTGTCTGGGCCTCCCCCACCAGAGCTCACCTTCTCTGCCCTGCTCAGCTGGGCCTGGAAGCACGCCTGCTGCACAGCCAGCCTCCAGCAGCCCAGGCTCCTCACTTTGCACACCAGGGTGGCCAGGCTGCAGTTGTCCCGCTCCAAGGCCCACAGCTGTTCCTGCTAAGAAGGCTCATTTTCAGAAAAGGCTGCCCCCAACATTTTCCTGGGAAAGGCACAAACCCTAACATCAGAAACATGCCTTCTAGAAGATGACACAATTGTGCAGTACCTCCCTGTGCCCCTTTAAAATGCCTGATGCAATGCTTTCTCGGGGAAATCAGGCTGGAATGCTAACGGGGTTAATGGTGGGGTTAGATGCTAGGATTAAACACTGATATCCCATTGCTAAATGAGATCACATACTTTGGCTGGATTTTCTTTCATTCCTTCATTTGGGGCTGGCAGAGCCCCATTTTTTCTTTAGGTCCTTCATATTGTCAGTCCCTTCTGTTCTCACTTCACCGATGAGCTCACACACTTTCTGGATCAAATTAAGCTTATTCTCATCCAACTTCTCCTGCAAATTGCAGACTCAAGTCAAGGAAGTAAAATGGATTTGGGTAGTGTGAAGGGCAGTTGAAGAAAAGCCATTTTGCCTTCTACAACTTTTGTGAGTAATTTCACATGAAGATATCATCTATTCAGACAATTATTCTGACATGTACTATAAAGAAGTCACACTAGTGGCCCCTCAAGTGCTGTCTTTTATCCGCAGGGCTTCATTATCTGGGCCTGCACATCTTACACTGTGCCTTCCTTGTCAACATCAAGGCAAGCTGAGCCAGGAGGACAGTGGGAGGTCACAGGTAGAAAGTCTGCTGGCCAAACTGCCCCTGGTAAGAGTTACTTGGAAGGCTGAACCAAAGATTTTTGCTGCTAGGTTAACTCACAGCAGAATCTGACCAGACAAGATGCTATGGATGAGCCACTCCCGAGGAGCTCTGTTAAATATAGATAAAGTGGAGGAGGGAATCAGGCTGGCTGCCTTCCTATTTAGGATCTAACAGAAACCTCATTAGGAAATTTTCTGTTCTGAATGGCTTATGGCTAATGGCTTGTGAGGAAACAGCTTGATCAATGGTAAGTACAGCTGAAGACCCAGTCCTATGGACTGAATCGTGTCTTCCCAGATTCATATGTTGAAGCCCTAACCCACAATGTGATAGTATCTAGAGCAGGATCTTTAGGAGGTAATTAAGATTAAAATGAGGACATAAAGCTGGTGACCGACTGCAATAATACTGGGGTCTTTAAGAAGAGGGAGAGAGACCAACCTGTGTTCTTCTCCCTCTCTGCCATGTGAGGACACAGTGAGAAGCCAGCCACCTGCAAGCCAGGAAGCACGTCCTCAGCCAGAAGCAGACCACGCTGGCACCCTGATTTCCGACTCTGGCTTCCAGAACTGTGAGAAATCAACTTTTTGTTGTTTAAGTCATGTAGCCTGTCATATTTTGTTATGGCAGCCTGAGCAGACTAACTCAGTGTTTTTGGGGTGAGAGGTAGGGGTAGGAGTGAGCTCTCACTTCTAAACCACTTCCCTGGAGAGGAAAGCAGGAGGAGGGTGCCCAGCTGGATGCCACAGAAGGAAGCCTGGCTCTAGCCACACAGTAGAAGCTTTAGCACCTTCACGGAACCCTGAAATATAATAGGGATTCCCTACTGTAGGAGGCTTGGTGGAACTACTTCAGCCTGGGAAACATAAAGAATCTACTTTTTAACTAGGAATCTGGCAGAAGCTAAAAGGAACTTAAGACATTTCTCAACATTCTCACACCTGAAAGGTTGCTTAGCAAATTCCAGCCTTCAGTGTCTGCTCATCCCTCTCCTACAGCACCAAACCCAATACATTTTGGTTTTGATCCCTTAATATGTGTAAGCATTTACACTGCAAGTAAGAAAAAATTCTCGCTGGAATGACCAGGCCAAGGTGAACACCAGTGGAAGCTCCTGTTAACCTAATAACCCTAGAAGCCACTCCGCAATCCCCGGGAAGAGACACAGTGACCTAAATGGGGCTGGCTTTGGGGTACATCCAATAGCAGGGAAGGGGACAGGGTTGGGGGAGGCTGTGGACTTGCGGGTGGTAGGTGGTACTGAAATTCACAGCGATGGGTCAGCTGGACCAGTCTCCCTGATGGCCCATTTTAGGTGTGGGGCATCTATCTTATGGCTGTGTAAACATCAGATGAAAGCGATTGGCTTCCACAGTGCTGCGGGCGCATGCGCACCCCATCACTTCTCTTCTGCAATGGGTCTTTGCTGACAGGTCAGCAGCTTGCTGACACTGAATGTGAGAGTAAGGCTAGCAGGCATTTTGAGGATTGGAAGAAAGTTCTGGAAGCTGATTCAAATTCTGAATGTGCCCAGGGAGTTCTCCAGAGGCACCTGCTGCTACCTACATAAGGTCTGGCCCAGCACAGGCACTGTACTCTGGAAAGTCACACTAATAGATAAAACGGTGGTAGAAACTGGGAGGTGGGGCATTTGGAGCAGCAGAACACCCTCTCCTCCCAGCAGCAATCAGACAGTGACAGTGGCAACTGTCAATAGAGGGTGAAAAATAGACTTCTATATTATTTCAAAATTCAGTGTCTATCATGGTTAATGACAACCCATTGCTGACTCTCTTTCTGCAGGGAAAGCTTAGAGCTAGAAAATTATTGGGCCTAAGAATCTTTTGTTACCACAAATCCCATTATTCTGTCATTGACCCCTGGGTGTGCAGCCACCATGGGAATGAGTTACACTCGGCTCCCCAGTGGGTGGCCGGGAGGTTTGACACAGGAAACTTACTTTTGTGTAAACAGGTCTCAGCAAAGCTCAGACCAATGCTTCATATTCTTCTTGGACTTCTTTTCTAATCTGCTTCTTGAGATTCAGATTCACCTCTTCCAAGTCTGTGAGTTGGGCTCTCAGAGCGGTGATTTCCATGATCATATCATGACTGAGCTCTGCAACCTAGAAGCAGAGAAAATGTGTGTGTGAGAAAAACAATTTAGGAATTTCAAACTGCTACTACAAAATTGTTTCTTATAGATCAGTATTGAATTTCACTTCTATTTGAAACCTAATGACGAGAGTGAACATTCTGCTGCATAAATGTGGGCAGAAGAATTTCAGGGTAATTCAAAAGTCCCAGAACAGTGCCAGACACATAATTGCTCAATAAATGGTTGGTGAATGAGCAACCCCAGAAAAACCACTACATAAGCCCTTTTCAGCTAGAGAAAAATACTTCTACTGTCTTGGCCTCCGTCTCCATACTGGCCTTCCCTTGACACTTCAGCCCAAACATTGCTTTTCTTTTTTGGAATGCACATTAACTGGCATCAAAGGAAAACGAACAACAACAAAACTCCTCAAAGTAACAACAAAAACCGAACAAAACAAAACCAGTAAAAAATAACAAAAGTGACCAAAAAACTCAAGAAAAAAAAATGCCCCCTAAGGAGGGTTGCTTACCAAAAGTAAAAGCACACTTCTTGGTTTTTCTGCAATGGACCTTCATTGACAGGACCTCTACAGGTGACGCAAACAAATGACACTAAGGCATCCCATTGCTGGCTAACCCTGAGAGTGCGAGTGTGAGAAATGGAGAAGAGACCCTTTTTCATAGGAAATGACCTACCTAGCCATCACTGTCTTCAGGTGGACCCTGGCCTGTTTGTGTAGCATCTAATTCCTGAGCAGGAGAAAGCAGTACACAACCAAACTCAAACATTCAGTCTTCCAACCATGGCTCAGGTCAGTACAACACATTCCAAACACCTCCTATGTGTGTTAATAGAGCCCCATTTTGAGAACCTTAGGCTGTGCGTGGAGCCAAGACTGTGTGTTGCCCCACCGGACTTCAAGATGCCTGACACAGCCTCAAAAGACAACATCGACTTCCAGGTATCCTTATTGATGCTGAGAACTGATTAATGGGGATAGGCCAAAATGGGGGTGGCTGCAAGGCTCATTATTTGACATTATAATGCTTCATTTGGCGTTTTGGCTAGTGTTTCAGACTTTTGAAGTTTTCTAAAGTATAAACTAAAATCACAGTAAACCTCTGATGTAAACTACCTTCACAATAGCGTGCAACCCAGGCAGGAGTGCGACTCTTCTGTCTCACCAGTGGGCTCATGTTTTAAGGAAGTCTTATCAGTGAGACTGACCCATGGCATGCATCGTCAAGAGAAAGTTTACTCGAGGATCCTGGCTTCTTTCCCAGACCAGGAACAGCACATGGTGCTTTGTGTTTGCCAAGGGTGGAAAGGTCAGCCCCTTTGTTGCTCACCTTTTGTATTCCCCACTGGATACCTCCAAAGCACATAAGCTAGTGTGCAACTGAGAATACCAGTGCCCAAGAGAATGAGCCAATTAGAAAAGAAATTTGAGGGTACAGTTCACCCTCAATTCTGGCATAAGAACTGCTATATGCACATCAACCCCCTCCATTTTACTTTTCTCTTCTGAGTGTCTCCTGGCCTCCCTGCCCAAGCCCATTCTGTGCTGTAGTTCTTGTCTCTCTGGGAACCCACTTGCTCTTTGTGGCTGAGCCTCTGCCTAGCATGATGCAACACATGCTCATAGCACATGGAGTAGCCCTCAAAGTTGCTGCGTTCTCTTGCCATCACATCACAACCCAGGGAAAGGAGGCAGGCCTCAAGGTGATCCTTCCTGAAAGTGATCTGAACAGAAAGGCATTAGTCACAGCCATGCCAGCAGGGCAGCCTCATCATGCCAGGGCCCCGGGCACTCACTGCCTTGGCTCACAGACTCACTTTTGTTTCTGCTCCACATCCGAGCATGGGCTCTAGCCTTGCAAGCCCCTCAGGTCAGCTTTGAACATTTGTAGGGACACAAGGACAGTGGAGGCCCACATAGCATGTGTCGAAACATTGAAAGGTTATAAATCAAACAAACAAACCATCAGAATGAAATGTTTAATTCTCCAACCTTAAAAAACAGACCTGAAAAATGACCTAGAAAGCCAGATTTGAATTTATTATTCCTGGACTATTCTCGGTTTTTTTTTTTTTTTTTTTTTTTTGAGACATGGTCTTGCTCTATTGCCCAGGCTGGAGTTCAGTGGTGCGATCTTGGCTCACTGCAGCTTTTGCATCCCAGGTTCAAGCAATTCTCCCACCTCAGCCTCCCACATAGCTGGGATTACAGGGGCACACCACCATGCCTGGCTAATTTTTGTATTTTCAGTAGAGATAGGGTTTCATCATATTTGCCAGGCTGGTCTCAAACTCCTGACCTCAGGTGACCCACCTGCCTTGGCCTCCCAAAGTGCTGGGATTATAGGGGTGAGCCACTACTCTCAGTTCTATGCTGAAGTGTGGTGACCTGGGGAGAGCTGGTCCCCAACCTATAGTTTACAGTGTGACCCCTTTCTCTTCCCAGCTTTAGCCTTACATCATGCTGGGAGGTCTTCGCATGCCTGTGAGCAGACATCCTAGCTGACATGTCCAAACTCCATCCACACTCCCACAGTTGCCCCTTGGTCACTTCCAGGCCAGGGGTGTGCACACTAGTGATGAGGTCCTCTCTCACTCTGGGGAAGGTGATCAGGGAAGAGGCCTGTCGCGCGCGCCTCGGCCGGCAAGGAGCACACAACAACAGGTACTTGTTCTGGCAACTTTACTGTGGGAAGCTCGGGTGTTGCGGGCACCCCAGCGGTTCAGCTGTCTTCCGTCTTCTCCTCCTTCTTCCCCTTCTGTAGGCTCTTAAATAGCCGCCCAGGCCCAATCACCGTCCTCTACGTAAAGTGGGCTGAGTGGTGCTCTTCCATAGGGGTGGCAACTACCGGCAGTCCTTTCCAATTGTGTAATCAGGCGGGCCGGCGCCATCTTAATGGCGCAGCTAAATTTTGCTCCCACAGAGGCCCATTCAGACCATGGACTCAGGGAATTCCAGGTCCCAACTACTTAAAGCATGGTCTAAAATGAAGGCCAGGGCTCTAAAAAAACATGTCCCTATGGCCCAGGGGATTTCTTAACTTGTGGGGAAGGTCATGGCTGGAGAAAGGCCAGAAAGGGTCCCTCTGGGGGGATCTGGCAGGACCATCTCTTGCTCTGGTCCAAGGGCCACACAACTCATTCTCTAGGCAATTCCACTCACTCCCTTTGTCCAGGAGATTGGGCATGCTTTTTGAAGAGGTGGCAATTAGAGAACAGTCTAACCTTCCAAGGCAGGCTTAGATTTAGGTCCTGGAGAGAAATGGGAGCCAATATACGGAAGGCAGGACAGACCTAGCCAACTAGGACCTGTGTATCTATGCAAGTATGTGCACATCGATGAGTGTGTCTATGTGTGTGTATCTTATCTGCAGGCATGGGGAGTGAGAAGGTTTATGGGGCCAAATCTAAGACCCATCCTACACTGTAACATGAGTTTTATCTGTGACACTTCTGGGATCAGGCTGGCTCCCACTCCCTGGCCATCTGCCATTGAAGCCAGCCTGTCCTTTGTGCCTGGGGGATCCCCCTGGCTCTGATTTGCTTGTTCTGGCAGGCCCAGGGCACTGTCCTATCATTGAAACCCCAGTGCCCCACTAACCTCCAGGGAAAGCCTACCATGGGCTTGGCCAAGGTAAGTTATTGAGACAAACTAGCAGAGATGGCAAATAGCAGTAAGACCAGCCCTGATGGAGGAGTGAGGTCAGTGGCTCATTCACCATGGCTGGGGAGGGGAGACAGGATGCTATTTTGGAGGCAAGCTGGCAGTATCTATGACAAGATTTTACATGTTTGTGACTTTTAACCCAGTAGCTCCTCTTCCAGGAATTTAGGAAATAAAAGTTGTCCACAAAAATTAATGTAAACAGATATTATCTATATTTTTGCCAATAGAAAAGAAAAATGGAAACAACCTAAAGTGCCTAACAACAGAAACAAGTTGACTCCATCTGGCTCATAGACATGACAAAATATTGAACAGCCACCATAAATGGGCACATGTTTACTGACAAGGAAAGATGTTTATAACATACTGTCAAGTGGGAGGAAAAAAAACATGCTATAAAAAAGTCATGCAGAATAACCTTATTTTGTTAAAAAAAAAATAGTGTGTACCAGTCTGTTTTTACGCTGCTGATAAAGACATACCAAAGACTGGGCAATTTACAAAAGGAAGAGGTTTATGGACTTATAGTTCCATATGGCTGGAGAGGCCTCACAATCATGGCAAAGGCAAGGAGGAGCAAGTCACGTCTTACATGGACGGCAGCAGGCAAAGAGAGACTTTGTGCAGGGAAACTCCCATTTTTAAAACCATCACATTTCATGAGACTCATTCACTATCACGAGAACAGTGCAGGAAAAACCCTATTATTCAATCATCTCCCATAACACGTGGGAATCATGGGAGTTACAATTCAAGATGATATTTGGACGGGGACATAACCAAACCGTATCAACGTGCACAAGTAGAAAAAGGTTATAAATCAAGTTTGGAAAAAAATGTGTCAAAATAATAACCGTGGAGGCCAGGCACTGTGGCTCACATCTGTAGTCCCAGCACTTTGGGAAGCCAAAGAGAGATTACTTGAGGCCAGGACTTTGAGACCAGCCTGGGCAACATAGTGAGACCCCATCTCTACCAAAAAAAAAAAATGCAAAAACTAGTTGGGCATGGTGGTGTGTGCCTGTAGTCCTAGCTACTCAGGGGTTGTGGAGGGAGGAGAATTTGAGCCCAGGAGTTTGAAGCTGCAGTAAGCTATGATTATGCCACTGCACTCCAGCCTGGGTGACCTGTCTCTTAAAAATAATAATAGTAGTTATCAATGAGCACTAAGATTATGAGTGTATTTTCTAAAACATGAGTATATTTTCTACTACAATGTAAGAAAATGTATATACTATATAATTAAAATAATTGCAAATATATGTAAAAATAAAATGCATATAATAATCTAAAGGTAGTTGAGCTTTTTAAAAGTCATCAACTATATCAGCTTGGCAGGATATGATCAAGATACATGCAGTGGAGCAGCAGATGGAAACCTGCTCACACTGGATTTAATGAACAGCGGACAGGCAATGAAGGGCAGGAACTGTGTCTCCCACTCACACTCTAGGGCCCTCCTCAAGGGGCTGCATTAATGGGTGGTGTAAGGGAAGGATGACCTGCCCCTGTTACCCTTCTTGCCACATTCAGTCTCTGGACAGCGAACACCAGCACAGCCATGGTTTAGTTGCTGATACAAGGCAAAAGGAACTCAAGATTCTACCCCTGGACCTTGACCTAGTGGTGAAAGGGCAAGGCAGCATGGGTTTGGTCATGACAAAGGAAGCACTTCCTGGTTTGACTGTAATGAAAGCCTGGAGCCATGAGAAGTCACAAGACCCTACTGGAGGTCAGCAAAGTGTGGCTAGTGATTTCCTCTGAGCCCAGTGCTCAGAGCCAGCCACAGCAACTCAGCCTTTATCTGTCCTGGGCATCAGTGCCCAGACATAGGTGTGCTAACCAGGCCTCCAACAGCTCTTATGCAAGGCAAACCCGTATCACAGTAATGCCACCATAGCCTCTGCAGACATAGGATCCCAAACCCACAGAAACACACAAGTGGACCACAGTTGCCCTCTTCCATGCCCTCTGAGCCAACATGATGTTTTACCTAGCCAGCAGGAGGTCTTTGGTGAGTCTGTGTAACACCAAAGAGGTGGGAAAGCTAGGACTCTCCTTGAACATCTCCAGAGGCCAGAGAAGTTCCATTGCTTCCTTCTCTCAGGGCTTTGCTAAGGCCTCAAGAGGTTGAGCTGAAAGAGCAGCTCAAGGGGAGAGAGGCTGGAAGCAGCGAAAGGGGGAAGGGTACAGGCAGAGCACCTGCAGGGGACATGGGATGGGGAGCATGTCTGAGGAGGGGCAGACAGGAAACTGTGAGTGGCCAGTGATAGGAGAGTGCAGAGAGGCTCTCAGGCATCCTGTGCACTCGGCCTTCCAGAAGCAGCATAAGGACCAGCTTGTGTGGCTTCTGTGGGCTTGGCTTTCCTTGGGCTATCGGGGCAATTTATTTCCTAAAAGCTGCTCTACAACCTGCCCCTGACTCCCTGTTCACTGTAAATGTCAGCTGTACTTGTATCAAAATGCATCGTAAGTGGGTGCCATTGGCCAGCTTCTTCTCCAGGACCCTGGCTGGCATAAGAGTTGCAGAGTAGGCCAGGTGCAGTGACTCACGCCTGTAATCCCAACACTTTGAGAGGCCGAGGTGGGTGGGTCACGAGGTCAGAAGTTTGTGACCAGCCTGACCAACCTGGTGAAACCCCGTCTTTAATAAAAATACAAAGCTGGGTATGGTGTCTCGCCAGTAATCCCAGCTACTAAGGAGGCCGAGGCAGGAGAATCGCTTGAACCTGTGAGGCAGAGGTTGCAGTGAGCTCAGATTGCACCACTGCACTCCAGCCTGGGCGACAGAGCAAGAATCCATCTCAAAACAACAAAAAAAAAGAAGATTGCTGGCAAGATGGCCAAATAGGAACAACTCCGGCACGCAGCTCTGGCTCAGATACTGTACTTTTTCCATGGTCTTCGCAACCCACAGACCAGGAAATTCTCTCCGGTGCCTATAACATCAGCACCCAGGGTTTCTAGCACAAAACTGGGCGGCTGTATGGGAAGACATCGAGCTAGCTGCAGCAGTGTTTTTTTTTTCTTTTATACCCCAGTTACATCTGTAATGCCAGCGAGACAGAACTGCTCACTCCTCTGAAAAGGGGGGCTGAAGCCAGGGAGTCAAGTGACCCAGCTCAGCAGCCCCCAACCCCACAAAGACCAGCAAGCTAAGATTCACTGGCTTGAAATTCTTGCAGCCAGCACAGCAATATGAGCTCTAACTGGGATGTTCAAGCTTGCTGGGGGAGGGGTGTCCGCCATTGCTGAGGCTCGGATAGGCGGTTTTAACCTCGCCTCTGTAAACAAAGTCAGTGGGAAGTTTACACAGCAACTGGGTGGAGCCCACAGCAGCTTAGCAAGGCCTCTGCAGGCAGACTGTGTCACTAGACTCCCTCCTCCCTGGGCAGAGCATCTCTGAAAAAATGCAGCAGACTATCAGGGAATTATAAATAAAGCCCCCACCTTCCTGGGACAGAGCACCTGGGAAAAGGGGCAGTTGTGGGTTCAGCTTCAGCAGACTTAAACGTCCCTGCCTGGCAGCTCTAAAGAGAGCAGTGGCTCTCCCAGCACAGCATTTGAATTCTGATAAGGGACAGACTGCCTCCTCAAATGGCTCCCTGATCCCTGTGTACCCTGACTGGGAGACACCTCCCAGCAGGGGCTGATAGACACCTCATACAGGAGAGCTGTGGCTGGCATCTGGTGGGTACCCTTCTCGAACAAAGCTATCAGAGGAAGGAACAGGCAGCAATCTTTGCTGTTCTGCAGTCCCTGCTGGTGATTCCCAGGCAAGCAGGGTCTGGAGTGGATCTCTAGTAAACTCCAGCAGACCTGCAGCAGAGGGGCAGATGGGGACATCCACTCAGAGACCCCATCCAAAGGTCACAAACTTCAAAGACCAAAGATAGATACATCCATAAAGATGGGAAGAAACTAGTGCAAAAAGGCTGAAAATTCCAAAAACCAGAATGCCTCTTCTCCAAGGGATCACAACTCTTCACCAACAAGGGAACAAAACTGTATGGAAAATGAGTTTGACGAACTGACAGAGTTGGCATCAGAAGGTGGGTTATAACAATATTCTCCAAGCTAAACAAGCATGTTCGAACCCAATGCAAGGAAACTAAGAACCTTGAAAAAAGGTTAGATGAAATGCTAGTGAGAATAACCAGCATGGAGAAGAATATAAACGACCTGATGGAGCTGAAAAACATAGCATGAGAACTTACCGAAGCATACACAAGTTTCACTAGCCAAATCAATCAAGTGGAAAAAGGGATATCAGAGATTGAAGATCAACTCAATGAAATAAAGCAAGAAGGCAGTATTAGAGAAAAAAGAGTGAAAACAAATGAAGAAAGCCTCCAAGAAATAGGAGATTATGTGAAAAGACCAAATCTATGTTTGATCAGTGTACCTGAAAGTGTCGGGGAGAATGAAACCAAGTTGTAAAACACTCTGCAGGATATTATCCAGGAGAACTTGCCCAACCTAGCAAGGCAGGCCAACATTCAAATCCAGGAAATACAGAGAACACCACAAAATACTCCTTGAGAAGAACAACCCCAATACACATAATCATCAGATTCACCAGGGTTGAAATGATAGAAAAAATGCTAAAGGCAGCCAGAGAGAAAGGTCAGGTTAGCCACAAAGGGAAGCCCATCAGACTCACAGCAGATCTCTCAGCAGAAACCCTACAAGCCAGAAGAGTGTGAGGGCCAATATTCAACATTCTTAAAGAAAAGAATTTTCAACCCAGAATTTCATATCCAGCCAAACTAAGCTTTATAAGCTAAGGAGAAATAAAATCCTTTATGGACAAGCAACTGCCAAGAGATTTCATCACCACCAGGCCTGCCTTATAAGACCTCCTGAAGGAAGCACCAGGCCTGCCTTACAAGAGCTCCTGAAAGAAGCACTAAACATGGAAAGGAAAAACTGGTACCAGCCACTGCTAAAACATACCAAACTGTAAAGACCATCAACACTATGAAGAAACTGCATCAACTAATGGGCAAAACAACAGCTAGCATCATAATGGCAGGATCAAATTCACACATAACAATGTTAACCTTAAAGTAAATGAGCTAAATGCCCCAATCAAAAGACACAGACTGGCAAATTGGATAAACAGTCAAGAACCATTAGTGTGCTGTATTCAGGAGACTCATCTCACATGCAAAGAAACACATGGGCTCAAAATAACAGGATGGAGGAAGATTTACCAAGCAAATGGAAAGCAAAAAAAAAGGAAAGGTTGTGATCCTAGTCTCTGATAAGACAGCTTTTAAACTAACAAAGATCAAAAGAGACAAAGAAGGATATTACAAAATGGTAAAGAGATCAATGCAACAAGAAGAGCTAACTATCCTAAATATACATGCACCCAACACAGGAGCACCCAGATCCATAAAGCAAGTTCTTAGAGGCCTACAAAGAGACATAGACTCCCACACAATAACAGTGGAAGACTTTAACACCCCACTGTCAATATTAGACACATCAACGAGACAGAAAATTAACAAGGATATCTAGGACTTGAACTCAGCTCTGGACCAAGCAGACCTAATAGACATTTACAGAACTCTCCACCCCAAATCCACAGAATATACATTCTTCTCAGCACCACATCGCACTTATTCTAAAATTGATCACATAATTGGAAGTAAAACACTTCTCAGCATATGCAAAAGAATGGAAATCATAACAGTCTCTCAGACCACAGTGCAATCAAATTAGAACTCAGGATTAAGAAACTCACTCAAAACCACACAACTACATGGAAACTGAACAACCTGCTCCTGAATGACTACTGAATACATAATGAAAAATGAAGGCAGAAATAAAGATGTTCTTTGAAAACAATGAAAATGACACAACATACCAGAATCTCTAGGACACATTTAAAGCAGTGTATAGAGAGAAATTTATAGCACTAAATGTCCACAAGAGAAATGAGGAAAGACCTAAAATCAACACCCTAACATCACAATTAAAAGAACTAGGGGAACAAGACCAAACAAATTTAAAAGCTAGCAGAAGACAAGAAAGAACTAAGATCAGAGCAGAACTGAAGGACATAGAGACACACACACACCAAAAACCCTTCAAAAAATGAATGAACCCAGGGCCTGTTTTTTTGAAAAGATCAACAAAATAGATAGACTGCTAGCCAGGCTAATAAAGAAGAAAAAAGAGAAGAATCAAATAGATGCAATAAAAAATGTTAAAGGGGATATCACCACCAATCCCACAGAAATACAAACTACCTTCAAAGAACACTATAAACATCTCTATGCAGATACACCAGAAAAATCTAGAAAAAATAGATTAATTCCTGGACATTACACCCTCCCAAGACTAAAGCAGGAAGAAGTCGAATCCCTGAATAGACCAATAAAAAGATCTGAAAATGAGGTAGCAATTAATATCCTACCAACCAAAAACGTCCAGGACCAGATGGGTTCACAGCCAAATTCTACTAGAAGTACAAAGAGGAGCTGGTACCATTTCTTCTGAAACTGTTCCAAACAATACAAAAAGAAGAACTCCTCTCTAACTCATTTTATTAGGCCAGCATCATCCTGACACCAAAACCTGGCAGAGACACAACTAAAAAAGAAAATTTCAGGCCAATATCCCTGATGAACATCAATGCAAAAATCCTCAATAAAATAGTGGCAAACAAAATCCAGCAGCACATCAAAAAGCTTATCTATCATGATCAAGTTGGCTTCATCCCTGGGATGCAAGGCTGGTTCAAGATATGCCAATCTATAAATGTAATCCATCAAATAAATAGAACCAAAGATAAAAACCACATGATTACCTTAACAGATACAGAGAAGGCCTCCGACAAAATTCAACAGTGCTTTATGCTAAAAACTGTCAATAAACTAGGTATCAATGGAACATATCTCAAGATGATAAGAGCTATTTATGACAAACCCACAGGCAATAACATACTAAATGGGCAAAAACTGGAAGCATTCCCTATGAAAACCTGCACAAAGCAAGCATGCCCTCTCTCCCCACTCCTATTCAACACAGTATTGGAAGTTCTGGCCTGGGCAATTAGGCAAGAAAAAGAAATAAAGGTATTCAATTAGGAAAAGAGGCAGTCAAATTGTCTCTTTTTGCAGAGGACATGATTGTATATTTAGAAGACTCCATCATCTCAGCCCAAAATCTCCTTAAGCTGATAAGCAACTTCAGCAAAGTCTCAGGATACAAAATCAATGTGCAAAAATCACAAGCATTCCTATACACCAATAACAGAGAGCCAAATCATGAATGAGCTCCCATTCACAATTGCTACAAAGAGAATAAATTACTGAAGAATACAACTTACAAGGAATGTGAAGGACCTCTTCAAGGAAAGCTACAAACCACTGCTCAAGGAAATAAGAGAGGACACAAACAAATGGAAAAAACATTCCATGATCATGGTTAGGAAGAATCAATATTATTAAAATGGCCATACTGCCCAAAGTAATTTATAGATTCAGTGCTATCGCCATCAAGCTGCCATTGACTTTCTCCACAGAATTAGAAAAAAACCACCTCAAATTTCATATTGAACCAAAAAAGAGCCTGCAAAACTAAGACAATCCTAAGTAAAATTTTAAAAAAACAAAACAAACAAACAAAAAAACAAAGCTGGAGGCATCATGCTTCCTGACTTCAAACTAGATTACAAGGCTACAGTAATCTAAACAGCGTTATACTGGTACCAAAACAGAGATATAGACCAATGGAACAGAACAGAGGCCTCAGAATAATGCCACACATCTACAACCATCTGATCTTTGACAAACCTGACAAAAACAAGCAATGGGGAAAGGATTCCCTGTTTAATAAACGGTATTGGGAAAACTGGCTAGCCATACACAGAAAGCAGAATGTGGACCCCTTCCTTACACCTTATACAAAAATTAACTCCAGATGGATTAAAGATTTAAACATAAGACCTAACACTATAAAAACTCTAGAAGAAAACCTAGGCAATACTATTCAGGACATAGGCATGGGCAAGACTTCCTGACTGAAAAAGCAATGGCAACAAAAGCCAAAACAGACAAATGGGATCTAATTAAACTAAAGAGCTTCTGCACAGCAAAATAAACTATCATTAGAGTGAACAGGCAATCTACAGAATGGGAGAACATTTTTGCAATCTACCCATCTGACAAAGGGCTAATATCCAGAATCTACAAAGAACTAAAACAAATTTACAAGAAAAAAGCAAACAACCCCATCAAAAAGTGAGCAAAGGATATGAACAGACACTTCTCAAAAGGAGACATTTATGCAGCCAACAAATATATCAAAAAAGGCTTATCATCACTGGTCATTAGAGAAATGCAAATCAAAACCACAATGAGATACCATCTCATACCAGTTAGAATGGTGATCATTAAAAAATCAGGAGACAACAGATGCTGGAGAGGATGTGGAGGAACAGGAACACTTTTACACTGTTG
>CAUYQU010012196.1:0-16460 GCA_963574635.1 Cheracebus regulus
CAACACCCATATCTCCATTATTTTCTTATACAAATTGAGAAAAGTACCAACAACAGATCAATCTAACCACTCTCATTTCAGCTCTTCTAACTATGTTGCTGATTGCTTCCAGGAAAACACACACACACACACACACACACATACACACACACATGAGTCTCAGATAGTTACCTCTATGGTATTGTGAATATTTTTTAGTATTTTACTAAAGAGTCTTCGCTGAGTTTCTTGGACTAACCACATCATCAAGTCATTTGAGCCTTACAACTCTAAGGAATAAGAAGAGTCAGATAAAATGACTCACACCAGACCCAGATCAACAAAGTCAGGTCTCCTGATGCTCTGTACTTTTTCTCTTGTGAGTTAGATCTGATGTTTACATTTATAAAGCCTTGGAAGCTTTTCTTTAATACATATTCAGAAAACTAATATGTATGATGGATGAAAACAAGTTTGATATTATCCTCTATACATGTCTGTGTGCCAATAATATTTAATAATAGTAAAAGCTGTTCTGCTTGGATGAACAAGATGAGGAGGAAGCGCCCTACTCCTACCTTCCTTCTTTAGCAGGTCCGGAGCCACCTTACCCATACAACCCCTATGTCCATGGCACTCTATGGAGCACAGTCTGGCAACATGTATAAATTTTACTTTTCTGGCAACCAATGAAAAGAGAGAATCACCACTGTTTACAAGAGTAAAATCAATCCACTAATGGAGAGAAGGGCAATAGAAGCCTATTCTGAATACTAGTCCTTTAGGAATATATACTTTTCCTAAAAATATAAATAAATAAATATATACATATAATGTACATGTAGAAATATTTATTTTAGTTCCCAGAAATTATAAAGTGCATATTCCAGAGAGACTATTTCATGTCTATTACAAGAATGTTAAGAGCATCATTGTTTCCAATAACACCTAAAAAGAAATTACTCAAATATCTACCAAATGTAGAATGGATGGATAAATTAGGATACTTTGGTATATTGGAATAATATACAGCAATGAAAAGGAACAAACTATAGCCACATTCAGGAGTACTAAATGTAACTTAATATTGAACAAAATAAATAAATTCCATATGTATATTTTATACACACACACACACACACACACAAATAGTTTAAAAACTATATGCTGAGGAAAACATAATGAAAAGCAAGAAAGTGATTGCAATATGAGTTAAGGTAAGAGTTACTTTCAGGGGGCAGAGAGAAGATTGAGAAGGAAGGAGGGAAAGGGCTGCTTGATATAGGAGAGCCTTCACAAGGCTGCTCATTTGTCAAACTGTTCTATTTTATGCACTTTGTAGTAAATTATACTTTCCCATTAAACAATATTTCAATGACACACGCACAGCTATTTCTAAGGAGAGAAATCTTTGGTGGATTTCCCTACAGAAGACACTGTGCGCTATAATGAATATCAAATACTGATCAATATCAACTTCATATTAAACCTAGCATGTTCTTCCCCCAAAGCTGTTTCCTGCAATGGTCCTGCTGGCACTATGCCAAAGCACATTCTTTTGGCTTCTTTGGTTTAGGTTAAGATTCGATTTCACAGAACCTAGAGGAAGAGCATTGCCGATTATTTCCCCAGAGGAATTCTATCTCTTACCTGAGCTTTTGTAACATTTCTTGACAGTGAGTTCAAGATTAGCTCTCTGACATGCCCCTGGGGTGGCCCTGTTCTCAGTTGCCAGGGATGAGAAAGGATCATCCCTTTTCTGTAAAAATTGAGGCATCATAAAAGAATGTGTGTCTGAACAAAAGGCTATTTCCAATTTTGAATGAGGAGAGCTGAGAAAGTGCCTGCAGCCAGGGCCAAGGATTTACTCAGAAGGTAATTTTAAGTCTGTTACAATTTATGGAAAAATGGAAAATTGAGACTCTACAATTCTTTGCCATAAAACATGACTATAATAATTTGAACCTAGACAAAAGCATCCAAAGAAGATTTACATTTGGTAAATGTAGCTTTCTGGGATAGTCTTCAAGATGAAGTAGATGTGAAATACCTATCTGCAAACAGCAATGCCACTAGTAGTTTTGTGAGGCATCTTCCTAAAGTGCTATCTTTGATTTTAGGATAGTTGATCCAAAGCCTCTCTGAATAGTGATAATTAAATGTTAAGGCCAATTATCTATTTAAAACAGTGGTCTCTCATGATGATAAAGCCATGTCATCTGCATCTGAGAGAATCTAATTTCTGTTTCTTTTAGCAGATATATTTGTATCCAGCTCATCAAAAGGACTATCAAGTTCCTAAGGGACAAATAAAAATAAGGGAGAACCAGATTGTATCCCAAATGTAGTTTCCTGCCCTCTATCCATCTCAAGGGTGGAGACTGGTATAACTTTATTATGTGTATCCATAATCTGGAGTATGCATGGCCAACAGTGTACAGTGAATACATGCAGCTTAGTCCATACTGGGTCCTAGCAGCAGAGTCAAAGACCCTTGAAACATCTTTCCACACAGAGCACACACTACATAGCCTATCAGGCTTTTGCAGTGGTAATCACACCTAGAGTCATCTTCTAAAGAGCACAGCTCTAGTCCCTCTGAAGTTCTATGATATGATAACTGCTTCATCAAAGTCCATCAGAAAGTTTCCCTGAATTCCTTACTTGCTTTTACTTCTGAATATTCTTCTCTTCTGGCTACTCTACTATTTTATCTGGAGTCAATTCTGCATGTGCCAAACATTGGGAAAGGTCAGGAAACCACAAGTGGGCAGAAGCCCTCCTGGTTTAAGTATTCACCCAAGTATTTTTTTTGCTTTTTGATTTAACGGTAGTGCCCAGGTCTCATTTTTCTGGATGTTGTTTTTTTAACCTATACTGTAGTTCCTGGCATCTATCTCTGGCCCTCCCTGTCATTGCCAGTCTAGACTCTTCTCTGGCTTACCAACATGAGTTTATCACTCAACTAATCTTTGCACTTCCCATGGTCTTGACACTTCATCTATGCTTCTGTGGCTAGCATGGGTCCTGCATTTACCCATGTTGCCAGGTCACTCCCACCTCATCCCTTCAGGGGAGCATAATCACACTCAGACATCTAGGGTAGCTCTGGCCTCTGTGCTGCAAATATTTGGTCTCTACAGCTTTAGTAGACCATGATCTTCCAAAGGCAGGCATTATCATATTCATCTTTGCATCCTCCAGCACAATACATGGCACACATTATTAAGATCATTGTGTGAACAGTCCTGGTCAATAAGAGAGCATGAAGAAGTTTACATGTATATTGTATTAACACTCAAGAAGTCCATTTATCAGCTGGCAGAGAGGTCATTCAGGTTGCTGTTTTATTCATGTATAAATATTAAGTAATTATATGCAAAGCACTTAAGTACAATACAGGAAAATGCATGTATTTGTCTGCTTTTTACTCATTTGCTATTGATTCCTATACCAGTTGGGCTAAAAATGAAAAAAGAATGGGAGCCCTGTGTGTATTTGTGTGCATGGACAAAAATGCACAGAAACTTTGGAAGGAAATTCCAGCCAAGAAGATAATTGCCATACATGGATAACAGCCAATGGATAAGCCATCTTGAGTTGCTTTTTGTGTATAAGATGAAACTTGTATAAGAACTCTCTCCTCTTCCCGCTACAGCACATGGAAATCTACCTCTACTTCAAGTGATTCCTCCTTCATCCTCCTTCACCCTCCTTCACTAATGCTAATAATGTATTAGTTCGTTTTCACACTGCTATAAAGATACTACCAGAGACTGGGTAATTTATAAACAAAAGAGGTTTAATTAGCTCACAGTTCCACATGGCTGTGGAGGCCTCACTAAACTTATCAGGCAGGACGTTAAGGAGAGGCAAATACCTTCTTCACAAGGCAGCAGGAAAAAGAGCCTGTGAAGGAGGAACTGACAAACACTTATAAAACCATCATTTCTCCTGAGAACTCACTATCAGGAGAACAGTAAGGGGGAAACTGTCCCTGTGATTCAATCACCTCCCACCAGGTCCCTCTCTCAACACATGGGGATGATAGGGATTATAATTTGAGACAAGATTTGGTGGGGGTGGGGCACAGAGCCAAAACATATCACCCTGTTACAGTAAAGGAGCCATTCCTTCTCCCTATCAAAACCTAGTCCCTTCACCGGAATTCAGGGTTTTTTCCCTTCAGCTTCTCAGGGAATTTATGCTATCATCACTTGTGTATTAAAACTGTTGTTCTCTTTTAATTCTCAAACAGGCTCAGACAGTTCTCATTTGCAAATATTAACACATACATAAATAAAACTTTCTCTACCCCATGATCTCCTCAATCGACTTCTCCTTTGCAGCCAAACTTCTAAAAAGAGGCCCAAGTTCTTGGTGTTCTCAATTCCACCCCAGCCCTCAGCCTGATCTGGCTGCTTCAGACTCCATCACACCAAGAGACATGCCATTGAGTCACCATTGACCCACCGTGATTGGCCCCAATGGATGTTTTCAGTTCTTTCATGTTTTAACTCTTAGCATCACTTTAAGGTGCACTGCTGACAACTTTTTCCTTTTCCTCTTGACTTCTGTAACTCTTCATTCTCCTGATTTCTCACTGACCTTTCTGGCCAATTCTTCTTTAGTTCCTTTGCAAGTTCCTCTTCCTCCATCAGGCCATTAGGTATTAGAGTTCCCACCTCTTCCTTCTAGTCTCTACTTGTTTTCTACTCTGCATGATCTCTCTAGGCCAGTAGTACTCAAACATAGCTGTACCTGGTGAATCATCCTGGATGCTTAAAAATATTAATTTCTATCCCCAGAGATATTTAACTAATTGGTGTTGTGGGCAGCCTGATCATTCATATTTTTTTTCTCAATAAAATTGTCTCTCTAAATTTTATTTAAAAAATTTATTATATTTTAAATTGACAAAATTGTATATATTGTGTATAAGATATGTATAAGATGTTTGTATATATGTTGTGTATGAGGTGTTGTTTTGCATATGTATACATAGTGGAATGGCTGTCACTGGGATTTACAAAAGCCTCTCAGAAGATTCTAGAGTTCAGCCAAAGTTGAGAATCACATCCCTTAGTTAAGTCATTCTCACCCATGGGTTTAATTACTATCTTGATTCAGATGACTTGACAGTTTTTATCTTCATCCCAGAAACTTCCTGTGAGCTCCTGACCCAAATAATCCACTGCTTACTTGGCATTTCCATTTTGGTGTCTCAAAGGAACCTTTCTACCTTTCCAGACTCACCTCACATCACACTCTCCCCAGCTCTGGCTGTCCTTCACACTGATCTTTCTATACCTCAAATTCTCTTCTGCTCTGAAGCCATTGGACCTGTAGTCCCCTTCACCTGGAATACTCATCCTCTTATCCTTTACTGAGATAACTCTTTCATTTCCTGTATTATTAGTTCTCAGGCTATTGACACTTTCTCTATGAAGGTCTTTCCTGGTTCCCCAGATGTCTTTCATAGCACTAGGTACAATCCTTTCAAAGCACTAACCATAGTTATAATTTCATTTGCATGATGATTCATTTAATTCTGTCTCCCTACTTGGCTGAATATTCACATTTTCTTTTGTTTCCCACATTACCATATTTTGTGAGATCTAAGATGCTGACTATAAGATGAATCATTTTATATATTACTAAAGAAGAAAAAATACTGCAGAGTATAAGATGGACATCTACTTTAAGAGAAATATAAATTTTGGTCTTAAAATGTAAAGCAAAAAGCAATATGTGTCAATGAAACAGTATTGCCGTGGCTTCACACAACACCTACTCTACTGTGGGCACTTAAATATTTCATATTTCTTTTAAAAGCAAAAGAACAATTCTTGAGTTGAGCTGCTATTATGTTTTGAAATGTATGAAGCTAATGGGAGAGAATAGTTGAAAGTTAGAGAACCTAATTTTTAGATACAAAGATTTCTCAAAGGCAGCTCATAATCCAAGATGGCACTTTAAGCAGTTCATTCCAGCTCATGTGTATCAGATCTATCAACTCCTCGAAAGTCTATGGAATCAAACTACTGCCTGATTTATTTATTTTATGTGTGTGTGTGTGTATACACATTCTTTTATAAAAAGACTTAATTTTTTTTAGAGCACTTTAAGGTTCATAGCAAAATTGAGAGGAAGGTAGAGAGAGTTCCCCTATACCCCCTACCTGCACACATGCAAAGCCTCCATTATCAACAGTGGCATATTTGTTACAATTGATGAACCCACATTGACAGTCATGATTACCCAAGTCCATAGTTTGCATTGGGATTCACTACCCAAGTCCATAGTTTACATTAGGATTCACTCTTGGTGTTAAACACTCTATGGGCTTCAACAAATGTGTAATGATATTTATCTACCATAATAATATTCAGAGTGTTTCTACTGGCTTAAAAATCCTCTGTGCTTCACCTGTTTATCCTTCCTTCTCCCCTAACTCCTAGCAACTGCTAGCTTTCTTACTGTTTCCATAGTTTTGCCTTTCCAAAATGTCATAAAATTGAAATCATACAATATGTAACCTTTCAGATTGGCTTTTTTCACTTAGTAATATGCATTTAAATTTCCTTCATGTCTTTTCATGTCTTTTCATGAAATTTCAAATTTCACAACTGAATAATATTCCATTGTCTGGATATACCACAGTTTATCCATTCACCTACTGAAGGAAATCTAGGTTGATTCCAGGTTTGAGTAATTATGAATAAAGTTGCTACAAACATACATGTGCAGGTTTTTGTGTGGACATAAGTTTTCAAGTCATTTGGTTAAATACCAAGGAACATGACTCCTGGATTTGTCTGGTAAGAGTGTTACAATAATTTTGTAAGAAATTGCCCAACCATCTTCCACAGTGGATGTACCGTTTTGCATTCCCACTAGTAATGAATGAGAGTTCCTATTGCTCCACATTTTTGCCAGCTTTTGGTGTTGTCAGTGTTTTGGATTCAGGCCATTCTTATAGATATAGAGTGATATCGTTTTATTAATTTGTAATTGCCTAATGACATAATGTTGTGCATCTTTTATATCCTTATTTACTGTCTATATCTCCTTTGATGAAGTGTCTGTTCAGATCTTTTGCCCATTTTTAAATTGTTTTTTTTTTAATTTTTGAATTGTAAGAGCTCTTTGTATATTTTGGAGAACAGTATTTAATGAGATATGTCTTTTGCAAATATTTTCTCCCAGTCTGTCACTTGTCTTATCATTCTTTTGAGATGGTGCATTTTTCGGTCTTCTTGTTCAAGTTCTTTAGGTGCACTTTCTGGAGACTGGTCAAGAGAAGCATTATGATGGCCTGCTACAGAATATCTCCAAGAGAAGAAGGAGCTCCTGTCAGTTGTTTTTCTATATCCAAGTGTTCTTTTCCCACATGTAAGATGTGGGACCGATTCCCGATTTTGCATTCTGACTTAGAGGAGACATCTTTCATGTCTGAGTCAAGAAGGACAATATATCAAAACTGTAATTTAAGAAAAATGGTGGCCCAATGGTGGCCAAATCAATAAATTCCTACACCTCCCCGCAAGTCCTGGCTTATTCATTCTAGAAGGAGCACACCAGGTCTCATTGATGTCCTAAAACAGATCAGCTCTAAGCTGTAGTTTCTTCAGCCTTTTCACTCCAGACCTATCTTGTTCCAATTTCGCTATAATGGCAGCCTCCTTAGTTAACATTATTACCATTTATTTTCAGTTTCAACCTATAGCTCAGCAAGAATTGGAAGGAAAGAGGCTTGATGTTGCCTCTGTTTTAAAACAAATATCTTGGTCCCAGAAAGGGGCAAACCAAAGAGAAGGAATTTTTCAAATGAGAAAAGTCAATTCTGTTTTCTCAGAAACTTTAAGAAAAGTAATAATCAGTGAGTTGATGTTGTTCATTTGCCACAGAGCAGGAAGTAACTAAACAAGGAGTGGAATGAGGATGTTGGTTGGATACTTCTGGGTAAAGTCTTCTGTGTGGTTTAATTAATCTGGTTGAAGAAAATTAGCAGAATTTTTGACATTCACCTATTCAAATATAAATATGAAAGTGAAATACTATGTCAACTATGTTTTGTGCATTATCTTTTTTTTTTCCCTTTCATGACCCATGCTAAGACTTTCTACATTAATGACAACAAAATAGAAGTTTCCTCTAGGATCACTGGTGAATTTGTCACGTGAATAAGAAAGCCCATGTTGCTCTCTCTGTACAATAAATAATACATATAACAAGCTTTACAGGGAACAAATGAGTGCTTTCTAAATAATTGAATTCTGTCTTTTTGACCTGCAACATTATGACTTTATGTGCATATTTGATGGGTTTCCTCTCAAATATAAAGAAAAATGCAATTTTCAACTAGCTCTCTTAGACATTTGAAGTATGCACAAAAAGGCAAAAATCAGAAGGTAAGAGACTTGAGACAGCCAGTGGGAGGATGGCCTGATTTAAGCAAGCTTCCAAGGTGCTTCTTTTTAAGTCTGTTGTGAATAATTCAGCTTCTTATCTCCTTCTTTCCTCTGTACTTTGAGAGAAAGGAGTTTGTCTGATCAGTGGGGATTTTTTTTGTTTGTTTTTTCCTCAACTAATATTTAATTATTAACCATAATTTTTGGTAGGAGTAGGGAATAATTTATAGGAATTAAAGTTTCTTTTTCTCTCAAGTATTGGCCTATAATTATAAGGCACTTCATATCTGAAAAGTTCTTCCCCAGGGCCCCATAAAGGTTATGTCTAACTTCCTACCTATATCAGTCCAAATGAGCTAGGTAGGTTGTGCTGTAGAAACAAACAACCCTAGTATTTCAGGGTCTTAAAGCAGCAAAGTTGGTTTATTGCTTGTGGTCCTTGCCCATCATAGTTCATGAAGGTGACCTACTTATTGTAGACACTCAGGACCAGGCTAATAGTGGTGCCATCTTGACAGGTGCTTCCATGATAACAGAGGTAAAAAGAGGTCTGAGGCCAAGACCATCATGTTCTCTCCTTTTTCATTGGCCAAAGCAAGTCATAGGGACAGATGTGGTATGATTGGGGTGGGGGATTGTAACATCCCATGAGAACAGCAGGAAATATTTGTGAACAACCACACTATCCTTCGTGACCCCTTGCAGATAAGGGGCTTAAATCTCAGAGAGACTAAGACAGTGGTGCATGGTCAGGCAAGTGAATAGAAGGGGAGCTGTGTTTTTTGACATCAGGGTTGGGTTTTACTAACTCTAGATACCTGGACTGTATATGCTGACTCCTCTCACCCTGCTGGAAGAAGCAGGGGACAGCATTACTTGGTTCTGGATATCACTAGCATCTTGTGGCTCAGCAGACCCTTTCATTTTCAAGTAAAATCTATATTTTCTTAGATTCTCTAAGACACACAGGGGTCATGTGGTTATTCAGCTTAATGGAGACTATAAATGTGACTTGAGAGTTACATAACCGAGTAGGCAGCTGTCTAGTCTAATTTCAGAGAGCTGAAAAGACTCCATGCACACACCCCCACCCCTGTTTCTCCGTGCCTGAAGCTCCCCCTAATAGGTACTATTTTTAATAGCTCTCGTTAATAGAGGTGCTTATGTGTCAGGAATTGTATTAAGTGCCTTCCTTTTACAATCTCACCTATCATACAAGTTGAGGAGAATTAGTGCCCCATTTAACAGATGAGAAGTTCATGCTTCTTTAAGTTCTCAAGGTCGAACAGCCAGGAAAAGATTAAACACTGTGCTTTCTGACTGCCAAGCCTATGCTTTTGATCTCCATGCTTTATTGCTTCCAAAACAAGGGACAAGACTCCACATTTCATAGCCACATATAAAATTTTCATGCAGATCACCCTAGGAGAGAGATGAGGCCTGAACTAAGTACAAATATGGTTCTTTAAGGACAGCCCAGTTTTAGAAGGGGAAGATTTAGGCAATAGTGGAGGAAGACTAGGAAAGGGATTCTATGGGATTGGAATAGGAGAGAAGTTCCCTGTGTTTATTTCTTAACAAATTAACACAACCTAGATGGCTTACACAGCAGAAATTTATTGTCTCATGGTTCTGGAGGCTTAAAGTCCAAGATCAAAATATAGGCAGTGTTGGTTCCATCTAAGGGCTGTGAGAGAGAGTCTGTTCTAAGCCTCTCCCCTAGCTTCTGGTAGCGTCAGGCATTCGTTGGCCTGGAGATGATGTTCTCATGGTGTCTCTTTATACTGTCTTCCCTCTATACATATCTGTGTCCCAGTTTCCCCTTTTTATAAGGACCCTGGTGATATTGGATTAGGGACTTATTCTACTCCAGTATGACCTCATCTTCACTAATCACATCTACAATCACATCTAATCACATCTTTATTTCCAAATAAGGTCACATTCTGAGGTACTAGGAGTTAGTACTTCAATTAGACAGATACAACTCAGCCTAGAACAGTCCCCAGTGAGTGAACCCTCACGCCCCTCTATCACAGGACCAAGTTGCTGTCATAGCTTTCCCAGAGGCTACCGGAAGAGGCCATGACCCAGCCCAGGAGAAATGAGGAGTTGCTGATACCCTGGGGTGGTGGGGTGGGATTGGTGGAGAGGAAACAGATTCTGACAGTGGGAGGCCTGAAATTGGAGATCTCTGACTTGGTGGCCTTGGAAGCAACAGGAGTCATTGAAGAATCACATGGTCCCAAAAGCCAGGCTAGTGTGTGCTTCTGGAGACTAAAACAACCACATGAGCTTCCTAAAAAGCCCCTCCATCCTACCCAGAATCAGTAGCCTGCAATGTAGGGGAAAAGGCATTTCTAATCAACAACATTTTCTTCTGTTTTTAAAAGCAATTTTATATCTTTTTGAAAATTCCCACTGCATCCTCCCCTTAGGGATGGTATCACATCTGCAAAATCATTTTTACACTTTATTTTGAATAGTTCACACTGGATGGAGAATTGAAGATAAAGTATTTAGGCAGCACATTAGCATTCATTGTGGAGCTTTTTTGTTTCTTTCTCATTGCTGAATATATTTTCTGCTGAAAATCTTCTATTATGTTTCCCCCAAGGTAGCATTATTTTGAAGCTAGAGTGAGTAGAGATAAGGAACTATTGATAAAATAAAAAGTCTTTCTGAGCTGATTTGTGCAACTTCTATCCCCTCAATCTTGGTCTCTTGTACACCTTTCAAATATGTAAGAGACTTATGGGCACATCACTTGAAGAGAAATGTGCTTGACCTCCTTGGGCTCAAAGGATTTCATAGACAACTGGTGTGTACCAAAGCAATTGCAGTTATTCTTTCTGATGGGTTAACTTTGTGAAAATGTAACATGCCTGTAATTTGGTGTTCAGGCACTGAGGATAGCCCTCAACCATTCTGACTGATAACGGTTTATGACTGAAGGGCTATGTGGTGTAGGCACTTAAATACAGGACTTGTAAGTCAGGGGATTGGTCAAGGTCTAACTCCATCATAAACTGGTACCATGACCAGGCTAACTGCTTCACCTCTCTGGGTTCCAGGTTCTTCAATTCTTTAAGGTTGGGGAGGAGGGGTATGGACAGCGTTTACAGGGCTTTCTGGGTTAACATTCTGCATTTTTTGATTCTCATTGATCACAAATGCTGTCAAATCACTGGTCCATTGATTAAGGAAAAGCAATTATTCCTATTTCATGTGTAACTAAATCTGCTTACAACTTTTTGGAGTTGAGAGTAGATTTGTTAAGACCAGCAGGGAAATTCTTACTGTCTAGTTTAGTAGAAGGAGCCAGTTTAGCCAGAGGGGGTTCTCTTCTAAGGGGATAGGTGTCTTTTAGTTAATAAAGATCGCAGGGCTGGCTGTTTGGACTAGTGACAAATGAGTCACAGCCAGTTATCGGAAGCTCATAACATGAGGAGGCCATTCAGCCTGGGAGCTTTGCCAG
This sequence comes from Cheracebus regulus, assembly GCA_963574635.1. Taxonomy (NCBI): domain Eukaryota; kingdom Metazoa; phylum Chordata; class Mammalia; order Primates; family Pitheciidae; genus Cheracebus; species Cheracebus regulus. The sequence goes on from CAUYQU010012196.1 coordinate 11,872, forward strand.
GAGCTAGAAGGATAGACTCCCGGTTACTTCAGCATCGAGCATCTGGGTGCCTGGTACCCAGGCAGCCTAGGATCATCGTGATAGAAGAGGTCAGGAAAGGCAAACATCCCTCCCGCATTTGCCCTCTGGGTAATGTCTTCTGCTTTCTGAAGACAGAAAGTGTGGGTGAGGTGGCCCTCTGAAAGACTTCATTTTTTAAAAAAGGACACTTACAGGTTTAGAGTGAACTAAGGGTAGACTACTCTGGATAGCTACTTAACTTTCTTTTCTCAGCTTGTCATCAGATGAGGCCTCTTCATCAGCATCAGCTATAGACTAAATAAAGAAACTCTACTCTCCTTGTGTATCTGAGTTGTGTTATAAGTTTGGTGAGCTCTAGACTTCAGGAACTCCACCATATGTGAAAGAGATAAGATAGGGGATGCGGTGCACAAGCAGAGGGCAATAACCCCGACCTGTGCCTCATAGACCCTCCAGCATCCCAAGGTATCTCTAAAAGACAAAGTTTGAAAACTCTGGTACTGAGGGTTTGTAGGAACATGGTCCCCAGTGTCAATCCTACCTCCTAGACTTACTAGCTGTGTAGCCACAGGCACATCACCCAACCTCTCTTGCAGGATTATTATGAAGCTTATATGAGAGAATGTGTGTAAGTACCAGCCAAGGGCTGTGCACAGAGATGGGAGCCATAAATAAAGTGAGACAACGGCACGACACTGGGAATTATGGGAAGCCCCAAGGTTGGCTTCTGCAAATTATGTTTCATTTACCTTGGTGCCTTACCAGCTCCTAACTGATGTAACCAAATAGCTAGACTTCTGGGAAAATCAATTTACTGTCAGTTAAAAATCTTAGTTTTGTCCTCAAAGAGAAGTTTTCATTTGGAAAAGAAAAAGGAATCTTACTAAGTTAAATTTACAATTGGCAGGTATTCCTATAGCCCAAGCAAATAGTAATGATTGAAAACCATTTTCCTGGCTCTTTGCTTCATGTTCTATCACTTTGCAGTAGTGAATGAAATGATCTTCTTGAACACCACCATTGAAATCCAATTTCCACCTTGGCAGAAATTGTTTTCACACCTTCATTCACCTGATTTCTCAAGAGATACTGAGGCTATCAGTAAAAATTTCTCACTGCTCAGGTACAATAAAGATAACTAGCTAAGTCATCTCAGTTGCATTCAAAGTAATTTACTTACTCAAGGGGATTGCATGCCATAATGGACAGAATCCTCAGGTAGAGTTGGCTCATTCACTCAGCTTGGCTCATTCACTAATAAGTGGTCCAGTTGGAACAGACTCCATTATCCTTATTTATGAAATGGATTTCAATATCAACTTCCCAGGTGTTTGTGAGTTTTTAGTGACACTGGTAACATTTTAAGAAAGGAATTTACAGGCTGTAAAGCTTTGTTAATTTGTATTGGTTTTTGGACTATCTACTTGCCATCTAGGAACATCTTACATACCCGTTCATTGTAGAGACAAATACAGTCCCCTTTCGTGGTTTGAGTATAATTCCACAGTCCAAGGCAAAATTCTTTGGATTTCTATACTTTGGTGTTGAGCACTGAGTAGAAATATAGGGAACCAAAATAACTCTTGCTATGATGTTGAGAGAGCCTCATTCTCTCTAGAAATTTTTTGAGATCTAATAGGTTGGTGCTACTTATTTCAAGATTCTAGTAACCTGCATAAGCAAAGGAAAGATTGCCTGACAAGACCTCCCAGTCCAAGCGCCTCAGAACCAGGGGTGGAGGCCACACTTGCAGACTTGCTCTTTCCAACTCCCCAAATAAAGCTATTTTTGACCCAAGCCAACCAATCCTGCCTTACCACTTCCCCTTTGTTTCTTTGAGAGAATGAGGAAAAACACATTGTGAAACAAGCAAGAGAGTTCACTTTTTAAAACATTCACCAAAACTGATATTAACTCACAATCGTGTTGAGGAATCATGCATGACTAATGACTATCACTGCAGTCCATGCAATAAAAATTCCAGGTTGCAAACCACAGAATGAGGCTGATGAAAGACAATGGCTGTGGTGCCAGGGACAGCAAATCAAAAGGAAGTTTCTCCAAGGCCTTCAAGCCATCAATATTTTAAAATCTACCTTGATATTGTCAGAGCTTCTTTTCATTTTACTCATCAAATTTGTGTTAGATAAGCCACCAACTGCTTTTAAATCAATTTTCTTTCTACACAGACAGCTCTCTGCGTCATGTGATCAGCAGTCAGGAAGCCACAATCCTCACAAATTACTTCTCTCTGCTCTTCAAAAAGAAACAATATTCATCACCATAAAACAACTACTGCCAGGTCAGTTCTGTGATTGTCTCCTATCTTTGAAATATATATCATTGCAGGCATTTGAGGAGGTAAGGGTGGATTTCCCTACTCAAGTGAGAAGAGGTAGTGCTTGGATGCTGTTTCCAATGACACTCCATATGCCCCAGGTATTTGTCTGAAGTCTAGTTCTATATACGTTAAGAAATAGGCTTAGAAAACAAAAGAAATAGGCTTAGATCCTATAACATCCCTAAGTAGTCTTTGTTGCTTCATACCTGATTACTTCCTTTTATCTCCAATTCTAAAGAACAGGTTGACAAATTACAGTAATTAGAGAGAAGTTGAGCATAAGTTTGCTTAAGAATCTTCTAAATTGATATTTAGCTAAAGCCTAAAGCCAGACTCTTGTAGAAAAGGGTCTATTTCTTAGTATCTAGAAATATGTGTCTATCATGGCTCTGATTAGGAGAGCAATAAATGAGAAGTTCTGAATATCAACATAGAATGTTGTCCTCATTTATTTTTCTGGAAAGAAAATATATATATGTATGTAAGAACTTACTGATCAAAGAGACAGCTGTCTGCTAATTAAACTTCTCAGCTCCCCAGAAAAAGAAACATGTATTATACAACTTGAATTGTTAAGATAATGATAAAAGGTGACATCTATGTTACAAATGTTTTGCACTGCAGAAATACAAATCTAAACACATTTCTCATAAAGTTATTAATATTTCTTTTCTTTTCTTTTCTTTTTTTTTTTTTTTTTTGTCTTTCAAGGGGCTCCTCAGAATAGCACTTGCTCCAGGGCAGGTGGCTCAGTGCAGACCAAGCTCATTCACAAGTCCCCTAGCTGTAGGCTACAAGCTAAGTGAGGCGGGTTCCAATGTGTCTTATCATCATTATATCCCCAGTACAAGATATGATGCTTAGCACAAAGTAGGTGCAAATGACAAAATGAATGTTTTTTTATAACTGTGTTCATATTCTTACACCATGTGGGATAATCAAACTTTTTTACCATCTTAAACTGGCTACTTCCTAAGGTCTTTCTGGGCAAAATCCTATCCTCATTCATTGTGTACTTTATATACATATATATATATATATATATTCTTTATATATATATGTACATATATATACACACACACACATATATATATACATATATATATAGTTGCATTTTAGGTTCTGGGGTACACGTAAAGACATGCAGGATTGTTGCATAGGTACATACATGGCAATGTGGTTTACAGCCTCCATCCCAATCACCTATATCTGGCATTTCTCCCCATATTATCCCTCTCCAACTCCCCACCCCTACTCTCCCTCCCCTAGTCTCCCACCACAGACCTCAGTATGTGATACTCCCCTCCCTGTGTCCATGTGTTCTCATTGTTCAATACCTGCCTATCAGTGAGAACATGCAGTGTTTGATTTTCTGTTCTTGCGTCAGTTTGCTGAGAATGATGGTTTCCAGGTTCACCCATGTCCCTACAAAGGACACGAACTCATCGTTTTTTATGGCTGCATAATATTCCACGGTGTATATGTGCCACATTTTCCCTGTCCAGTCTATCATTGATGGGCATTTGGGTTGGTTCCAGGTCTTTGCTATTGTAAACAGTGCTGCAATGAACATTTGTGTGCATGTGTCCTTATAATAGAATGATTTATAATCCTTTGGATATATACCCAGTAATAGGATTGCTGGGTCAAATGGAATTTCTATTTCTAGGTCCTTGAGGAATCGCCACACTGTCTTCCACAATGGTTGAACTAATTTACACTCCCACTAACAGTGTAAAAGTGTTCCTATTTCTCCACATCCTCTCCAGCATCTGTTGTCTCCCAATTTTTTAATGATTGCCATTCTAACTGGCTTGAGATGGTATCTCAATGTGGTTTTGATTTGCATTTCTCTAATGACCAGTGATGATGAGCATTTTTTCATGTTTGTTGGCCTCATGTATGTCTTCTTTTGAAAAGTGTCTGTTCATATGCTTTGGTTTGTTTTTTTCTTGTAAATCTGTTTTAGTTCTTTGTAGATTTTGGATATAAGTCCTTTGTCAGATGGGTAGATTGCAAAAATTTTTTCCCATTCTATTGGTTGCTGGTTCACTCTAATGATTGTCTCTTTTTCTGTGCAGAAGTTCTGGAGTTTAATTAGATCCCATTTGTCTATTTTGGCTTTTGTTGCCAATGCTTTTGGTGTTTTAGTCATGAAGTCCTTGCCTATGCCTATGTCCTGAATGGTTTTGCCTAGGTTTTCTTCTAGGGTTTTTATGGTGTTAGG